>JAFBJT010106153.1:79722-114993 GCA_016785325.1 Chascanopsetta lugubris
ACTAATGTTTATTTACATGAGGACTGGGGCCTCTCTATGGACGCTGCCATGTTTTTACAGTAGAGTGGACGAACTAAACATCTTCAGAGTTTTAAAGATAATTCAAATCTACCATAGGTTCTCCTGCACATTCAAAATGGTGAGGGGGGCGGGGGGGGGGTTGATATATACAATTTTACCTCCACTTTGCAATTGCCCAAACATTCACACAGTGCAACTAAGGGTTGAGTTCACCGCTATGGTGTGTGAAAAAGAAAACACAGGGATTGAACCGCTGACCCTCTGGATTGAGGGCAACCACTCGGACCCCCTCAGCCACAGCCACAGACCACACTTGTTTTCTAGTCTGTCAGACATTTGCCTGACCTGTCTCGAAAGATACGTTTTCACAAATAAGTCTTTCTGTTGGAAATGGATTTTCAATTTTACCGTTTTATTCTTCTTGGAATCGAAGAGAATAGAAAGCCTTTCGACATTCGACAAAACAAGTCATGTTTCTACCAAAACCCACAAAAATCATTGATAAAATCATACTTTGCGATGACAAATAGGAAAAACCACATTTTACGATGTAGAACAACCAAATTTAAAGCACCACAGTTAGTATTAAATGTTAGTGGCCTGTATCCATAAAGTGCTTTTATTGTCTCAAAGCACTTTTCGAGTAACCCAGTCACAATAACGTCCATATTCCAATTTCCCAATTTGGTCTAAAAACACACCAACAAACAAATTGATCATTTTAACCTAATAAAAGGAACTTGTTTAATCAGCACAATTCACTCCTGAGTCAAATGTCTCTGTAGCCGAAACAGACAACCCCCCCCCCAAATCTCAGGTTAACCCATTAATTCAGAAATTCATGTGAACATTCCAAAGGGAAAAATGGAAACAAATCACTCTCCCACTGCCCAGGGAGCGTCGTCTCCAATCCCAGCACAACAGTCAGATGAATCATTTTAGGGCATCCATCAAACTTCACACATGTGCCCAGGCCCCCAAAATAGACTCTCGTTAAACGAACACTTGATCATAAACTGACATTATGTGTTTTAAAACCACAGAAAAGTACCAGAGCAATTTTGAGCGCATGTACATTTTTTGCTCTCTATTATCGTAAACCACTACGTTTGAGTTATGACAACACCTGATCATGGACGCGATGTGTTCAGACAGCCCGTTTAAACAACCCACTTGCGCACAATCAGTGATGACATTACAAGGCAAAAAATATTTTATTGTCATGAAAGCGCTATGTCATCACTGGCACGAGCGCCGCCGCTATCGTTTCGTGAACCTAACGCGCAACAGATGAAGACAAGTGCAATGGGGGATTTATCAAACGGAGGAGGGGAAAAAAAGCATCAAAAGCGCCATTAAAATGATTTGCGATTTCAGGAGCATTTTATTAAACGCAATCTGTGGGTCTTGGATCGGCCTCACACGAGTAATTTACAGGTTCTGGCGTGCACGCGGTGCGTCTTCTTGGACGTGGGCTGCGTCAACGTCTGTGACAGTTCTCCTTCACTCCCCGCTGGCTCGGGCCCGGACCCGGCCCCGGCCCCGGCCCCGGTCCTGCTGGGAATACACAGCCTTGAGTCTGAAATGTGTTTACATTTTGAGCATGTTACAAATTATCTGCTAAAACTAACTTTGCGTGACTTGGCAGAAGCCTTCACCTTGCTCAGATGTTGTTTGGGTCAATCGTATTTCAGGGGTTTGCGCTCTCAATTGGACCGTCTTTATCTGACAGGGGTTCTCCAAGCCAGATGTGAACCCGGGCGAAAGGTAAAGCTTGTGTGTGTGTGTGTGTGTGTGTGTGTGTGTGTGTGTGTGTGTGTGTGTGTGTATCTTTATGCCTGCACGCATATCGGTTTTTATGTGTGCCTGAACCTATGGTGCAGGCCACGTGCCAATATGTCAGAGATATTTCTGTGCTTTGACAAAACTGCTCTGTGTGATAAATTCAGGTGGAATTACGCCGGCAGACTATTTTGATCTTTTTTTATATCTTCCATCAAATGAGTGGATTTGTCCTCCCACATCTCAACATCATTTATTAGACTTAGAGTTTATTTATGTCGATCTTGTGCCTCCCTCTGTCCAACATTTCCCCCCCAAATGTTTCTTTCGAAACCAGTTTACTGAAAGACAACGTCAACACATAATTCTCTCATCATTAAATCCATTATTCGGGGAATGGATGGCTTCATGTGTCCAGACCACTGAGGTAATATTCTCCAAACAGCTCAGCGTGAAGGAGATGTTAGCCTCGGAGGTTGAACCCCATCATCTTTATGAAATGATGCTCAGAGTTTAGATGGAGACAAATCCCCCAACAGTCATTTCCCAGCAAGACCAGGGTCACTACCACTCCCACATCAAACATTGTTATAAAACCAGGCTGAAACTGGTTTGGTTTTACAGATGACCAGAATCAATTAAATATCTGATTTTATTTGATTTTATTTTATTCTATAACAATAAAGGTTCGATTTTGAAAATTTCACTCGATCCTCAAATATGTTGATTGGACTGAGAATAAGTAGCTGAAATGTTGATGAACCGTACAGTGTACAAAAATGGGTACATTCAGCAAAATGATTCATTACAGATATATCAGTATCAGACCTTTCAGACCTAGTGCCAATGAATATGATTTATTGTTTTTTAATATATTTCAGAATGGACACTTCTTAGAGATTAGAGATCTGAGACGTTGAAGGGAAGGATGAGGTAAAGTAGTGTCCACCTGCAGCCACTGGATGTCACTAAATCCCACACATAGTACCTTTAATACATTATTTGCTTTGCTTTGTCTTTTCCTTCTCTTAGTTGTCAAAAAGAGAAATACATGAAAGTAATGAGCGGCTGCGTTCCAATAGATATGTGGTAAATGTTCCAAGTAGAGCTTCACATTATTTAACTAATCCATCACATATAGATGAATCAAAGTTAGCGTTAGTTATTGTAGATGATGATAATAATAATAATAATAATAATAATGATAATTGTAATAATGATGATGAAAATAATAACAAATGAAAATAAAATAACAACAACAATAATAATCATACAAATAATGGAGTTTCATGATTGACCAGACCGGAACTGGACTGGACTGGAAATCACAAAGGAAAGAAATCACACATCCCTTATTAACTCTTTAATCTGCATATCTTTTCATCAGCAGCAATAGAATATTTTACTATTTCAGAATCACACCTCGATAATGAAGGGGGCGCCAGTGAGCAGCTACAAAGTCATCGACCGTGAGTCTGGTGATTTGGCACAGGCGGTGGAAACACATGAAAAGACCGACAGACAGATAGATGGTGGTTCCAGCTCTAATTCCATCCAACACGCTGTTGTGACTGTGATTCATCATGCGTCTGTGTTTCGTGCTCGAGCACCGACACCGTCGACAAAGACAAGTCCAGCTTGCTTCAGCGCGTCAACAGCACGTCCACTTCAATCCCTCCTGCCCACCCTCATGTCGATGCTTCAGGTCTCCCCTTCTGGCCGGGTGGAGAACTTTTTTTCTTTTTCTTTTTTTTTTTTTAGAAAAGAATACAGTCCTGACTGTTTGTTTACATATATATTCATATATTTTAATGTTTAACTGCTTTTTTTTTTTTTTTGAAGGTGCAGTGTGTACGATTTCGCTCAATATCTGTCACCGCTATCTGTAGAAATAGAATTGCAAAACAATTATATAGACATGTTTACAAATGTACAATCACCCCAAAGTATGACCCTAAAATTAGCTCTTTGCACCAGGAGCGGGTCCACCCTACGGGGGCCGCCATGTTTTGACAATGGCCCAGAGCGGACATGCCGACTGTCTTTTGAGCTTTAACGACAATAGAAGGCCACCGTAGGTTCTCCTGCATGCTTGTATGGGAAGGTTGAGGTGATGGATACAATATTCAACTTCACCAACAGATGTCACCAAATATTACACACTGCACCTTTAAGGAAATATAATATTTTAAATCATAATTACAATAACGTTGCATAGTGTTTTTTTATTTTTTTAATTTTTTTACAGTTTGTGTCTCGGTTGAAGCTTCACTGTTGCTTCTTCGTAGGGACACATAACATGGAATATGACTAGAGAGCGGAGTGAGTGTGATGTCGTTAATGAGGATATAAACATATATAATATGTGGTAGTACGCGTTTGGAGGGGTGGAGCTGTGGTCAGTCCACCCGCCGCTCCTCCTCTTTACATTTCATGGGGATGAAGTGAGATGCTATGTGCTCCCTCCGGGTCTTCTTCCCTCGCATGGGCCGCCCCTTCTGCGACAGCGCTATGAACATCTCCTTGCCGTTTTTAGTCCAGCGTGCAGAGGAGTACGCGTTGAAGTAGTTTTCTAGGAAGACTTCTTTGAAGTTGCAGTTTTCGGTGTAGGTGTCCTGTCAGGGGGAAGACGGGAGAGATTCAATGTAGTAAAATCTGCAGCCGCCATTTTCCTTATTTGTATTGCCGTGGCTGAGATGTTCAAGTGGATGTTTATCCGTCTGTCCCTTTATCGGTTTATCCATCCATCCATTGTCCATCCATCCATCCATTCATCCATCTATCCACCCCATCCCTCCATTGTGCATCTATACATCCAACATCCATCCATCCATCCATTGTTCATCCATCCATTCAGCATCCATTCATCCATCCAACATCCACCCATCAATCCATTCATCCATCCATCCATCCATTCATCCATCTATCCACCCACCATCCATCCATCCATCCAATAGGTGTATTTTAAAAGAAAATAGATCATTACCCCGAGGTAATCAACTGAATTTTCAGCTCTTTAAAATCCATGAAACTGAGTTGAATACGATCCTGTGTATCTGATCTCAGTCTGCAGTATCATGATAAAGTGTCCTGTCAACATTAGTGGCGAAACGCCCTCCCTAAATATCCATGGAGATCCAACTGACTGACCAACGCGTGTTGTTGTGTTGTCTCATCAGTGACCGAGGAGTCGGAGCGTTACCTTGCCCTGCAGCAGCCCCGACTTGTTCATGGCGATGTAGAGCTGACTCTTCACACCCTTGATGGCCAGTATTCCCCCCTCGGACACCGTCCTGATCTCCAGGATACCTGCCAGACACATCCAGGAGAGAGACGGAGACGGATTACAGGTCAGATAAGAGTCGATCGTCGGGCCATGAGCCTTTCGCTCCCCGGCTGCTCGCTGCGCTCCACATTCATCATCATTAACAAGCGGGGACGGGGGGCGGGGGGGGGAGTTCCTGTGGTTAATCAGACTGTGCTCTCTCTCTCTCTCTCTCTCTCTCTCTCTCTCTCTCTCCTCTCTCTCTCTCTCTCTCTCTCTCTCTCTCTCTCTCTCTCTCTCTCTCTCTCTCTCTCTCTGGCTTCATTCAAGTCGTGTTAACTGGCCTGGGTGGCCGTTACACAAACCACAACCTATGGTCATGTAGCACATATGGGAGACAGATTAGGCCACGCTCTCCTGGGATTGAGGAAACTACCTCCTCGCATGAGCTTTGCACGCTACACTTTAGGTCTGTTCTTCAAATACGTGGGGGAGTTAAAACACTTATACCTTGATTTAAAAAAAAATTCTATTATGCAACCAAGGCCTAAACTGTACATCACTCAGAACACTCACTCCTCGGAGCGTTATCTTAGTTTGTGCATTGAGTCGAGTAGAACTCATCCATCACATGGTAAAGATTATAACAAGCACTTCTAATCATTGTATACAGACCTATTTTAAGTCTTTGCCGCCCTTTAAAGTAAAGGAGCTAATCATTACGTAACCTGCAGACAGGTACTGTACACAGACTGCGATCATTAGAGCAGCCCTCTCACACTTCAAATACTCTAAATAGTAAAAAAATATAGTACTTGCAGTAAAGTGACAAGTCGTGTAAAAATAGCTCTTAGATGTTTGATTTATGGTTCAATCATTAAAAGTGTGAACCGTAAATCTTTAGAGGAAAAAAATGTGCACCTTTGTCCAAATCATAGCGTTATAAATAACCTTTAGACCTCGCCGTTAATTTTTACACATTGCAGAGGTTCTTTGCTTTGGCAGGTGCAGATAAAAGGGGAGAGGACTATTAGGGCTTTTCAGACTGACACTGAGCATGCTACATTGTAGCATCTGCTAGATCACAAACAGATGGCGCTCTCGCAGCCGTGGAATGTTGCTCGCGCTGCGCTCGCTCTTGATATTTGACATGATATCACTGACTGTTACAACCCTACAGCTCCGTCTGCCCGTTGGGGTTTATTTCAGACTGGAGTTAAAGGGCCAGTCAGGTGAGTTTGGACACCTAGTGGTGAAATAGCATATTGCCGCTGAATACCTCTCAACTCACCATTCATTTCCCCAGCATGAAGGAGAAGCTATGGGAGCCTTGGCTTATCATTAAAGCTGAAATAATTTGTTATTTTCGGGCTGCTGTTAAAACATGGCGGTGCAACATGGCCGCCTCCGTAGAGAGGATCAGCATCTCATGTAAACATAAGGGCTCACTCTTTAGTTATAATTGCAACTATTCATGCAGGGTAATTATAAACTCATTAAAATATCAGCGTCACTATTTCTTATTCAATTACTGCCAATGGAAATGTAGATGCTTTCATCTAAATCCTGCACATTGTACCTTTAAAGGACCAGTGTGGCTGTTGAAACATGGCAGCCTCCATGAGAGGGGACCCACTCATCCTGTTGTGGATGATATTTGTCATTTTCATGATATTATACTCAAATACAAACAATAGTTTAAATATTATAAGGTCACTTGCTGCCGATAGATCCTCCATACTGGACCTTTAAAATGATTGCACCAACTCCTCAGATACATCTAAAGTCAGGTGACACTTCATCGTTTGTCTCATTATTAATACACTACATCATGGAATAGTCTGATGTTGTCATGTGATGGTCCAGCCTCTGACTGAGTGAACAA
The DNA here is from genome assembly GCA_016785325.1 of Chascanopsetta lugubris. Taxonomy (NCBI): domain Eukaryota; kingdom Metazoa; phylum Chordata; class Actinopteri; order Pleuronectiformes; family Bothidae; genus Chascanopsetta; species Chascanopsetta lugubris. The sequence goes on from JAFBJT010106153.1 coordinate 86,676, forward strand.
ACATGGGGGTAATCCCATTTCCTGTTTTTTGGGGGGTTTTAATGAACATGGTCAGAGTCCTGTGTTTACATGACAGCGACTGTACAAACAGAATTGCAGGAAGACAACTCATTTGTGCAATTTGCGATGGCAGCTTCGTACTAATTGATTTGTTTATCAAGTTAATTCCTCAGTGAATGACAACACGTTCTGACTGATTCCTTTTTCGGTCTTATCTTATCTGACTTTAATACTAATCTTTTTATTGCTGCACAATCACCTAATCTCATTTTGAATGGGACCTTTAAATCTACGTTGTCAGCCCCATGTTGTCTCTACAGTAGCCCAGAATGGACAAACCAAACACACTATCACATTACATGCACTAAGGGAGAGATGTTAGAGTGAGGGGGCTGCCATTATACAGGCGCCCCCGAGCAGTTGGGGGTTTGGTGCCTTGCATAAGGGCACCTCTCCAGATACCAGTCCAACCTCCACACTTGGTGGAGAAATATCTGTAATTGGTCAAAATGACGTAAAAAGAAATATCTGTAATTGGTCAAAATATTCACCGTAGGATGGTTTTTATATATGCGACAGGTTAGTTCTCTATCAACTCAGAAACGAGAAATAAACTGTACTGGATTCCCCTCTGAAGCGTGATTTAGAAAAGCTTGTGGTGGTGATCAAACTGTCTTCGAAATCGAATCGTCATTTCTTTTGCAGTCTCATCCTTGAATCAGCGTTTTCCCTGCAGCTGCGGAAAACGCCGTCTCGCTGAGTCATCACAGGCACCACGCCGCTCTCTTCAAAGGCCCGTTAATTTTAATTGCGTGTGGTTTTCGCGTGCGATCGTCAGCCACACACGTGGGTGTATACATTTTTGTCTGTCTTTCACTGCCAGCTGTTGCACAAGCATCTCTCTCTCTCTCTCTCTCTCTCTCTCTCTCTCTCTCCCGCTGTCAAAGCGGAGGAAATGATAACCACTTAAAACATCCTCACAATCTCCAGTGGCATCTTAAAAAACACGCGTTTTGGAAAACGGTGGCCCCAGAGTAAAAAAAAATAAAATAAAATAAAGACAATTCGATCCAAACAACAATAAATGAAACTCTTCAACAGAGAGTAAAGGAGTGTATCATACATTTTACTGGGTGACGTTTGATGTTAAAAGTGATTGAAGCCGAGCGAGTGCGAGTCCAAGGTCAGGGAGCCCTGGCGACCGAGCTCTCCTTCATTACCGCCTCCCAGTGTTTACATGATCTTATGCTCTAACAAGCCAGCGGCTCCACCTGCTTCGTTTTACCTCTGTCACTCCGGCCGCTCCAACGCAGACACATGGCACATTAACACTGTGACCACACTGCGGAGAGCTGTGTTACAATAACACCTCCCACGTGCTTCTGTCACCGTGACGGGCCAAAGGTTCTCCGCTGGTCCATCGGAAACATTTCTCAGCTCAGCTCGGGGCTCGTAAAACCCAACAGTGTATCACATGAATAGAGTTAAAGAGCGGTCCTTACTGTTGCAGTCGGTGGGATCTTGAGTCCCGCTGATGTTGCCCCTGTCGTCGATGGTCAGGAACCACTGCGTGCGGCTGAACAGCTGCCGGATGCGCACGTCTCCTCCCTCCATGTAGTCATAGTTCCTGGTGTGGCGCTCGTGTCGGGAGCAGTTCATGATGGCGGCCAGTTGCTCTGGAGTGCAGTCACTGTAGACCACACACACGCTGCCCAACAGGAAGATGGCGTGCAGGTAGAGTCCCGAGAACAGATTGTGAAGGTTCCATGTCAGCATCCATCTGCGCATTATAATTCAATGCAGTGGGGATCAGCGAGCAACATACTGAAAAGTCAGCCAGAGAGAGAGAGAGAGAGAGAGATCTGCACAGTGTCCCTCAGCCGTTGCCACCGCCGGATTTGTGACACCAACCCCAACCCCAACCCCAACCCCAACCCCAACCCCAACCCCAACCCCGACCCCCCCTCCCCCCTCCCAATGTTGTGACCTCTGGGTCACTGTTGCTGCAAGCGCCCCTTAGTCCTGTGGGTGGACGGTGTTGGAGGAGATGGTGAAGAACTCTGGAGACTCTCTGGAGATAGTGTCTGTCTTTAGTCCTCAGTGACGCTTCACATCAACCGCTCCATCCTCCTGAGACCATAGTCCGACAAGGAACCTCATAATCCAGCTCTGAGAAATGTCACTGCGAGAAAAAGCATAGGGCTCTGTGATTATTGATGTTGGGTAAAGACGTTAAAAAGGTGCAAGTTCCAGTTCCCAAGAAAGTGTCAAACAAGCTTCACTCAGCCTCTGGTTTGGTGTTGGATGAATGAACATGTGTTTAACGTCTCTGAGCCATAAATCAGAATTTCTGCAGAGCCCCTTCGACATGAGCATCTCCTTGACGTTGTAATTTCAAACTACACTGCTTCTTATAGGTGCAGTGTGTAAGATGTGGTGACCCCGAGAGGTGAAGTTGCATGTTGTATCCATCACCTCACCCTTCTGAACATGCAGGAGAACCTGAGGTTGACTTCAGTTGTCATTCAAACTCAAAAGAGTTTAATACGTCCACTTTTACTACTGTAAAAACATGGCGGCCCCCATAGAGAGGATCCGCTCCTCATGTAAATATACAGTAACGGGCTCATTTAATGGCAATGAAGAAAAAAATAAAACATTTAGGTGATGGTATGATAATTGATGAAAATGTGGGTATGTAATTGTTTTGTAATATTTTTCAAAGCGACAAAAATGACTGCACCTTTAAAAAAACAAAAACAAAAACAAAAAAACTGGGACTTACTTGAACTCCGCCAGGTGACAGGAGGTGCCAGAGACGTGTTCCCTTTTAATTGGAAGGCTCTGCAGCTCTGCAGCCAAGCAGCTCCGCTGATACAGTGAAGTGATGATAACAGAACAGGAGCCGGGAGCCTCCGTCAGTTCCCAGGGATCTCTCTCTGATTCCGGCAGGCCCACTCTGTGCATCTTCCGCCGCCGCTCGTGCTCGCTCGGCTCAGATAAATGCCTCCCGCTGACCTCACTTGAGAGCAATTAGATCCCAACCAGTCAGCTGTGCCGGGCCAAGATGCAACGGAGGAACACCCTCTGCCTGCTCCCCTCGCTGTCTCTCACCCACTGGACATGAGAGGGAGCTATAAACTCTCCGAATACCAGACTCCCTTTGGTATGCACTCCTGAATACTTCACTAGCATTTGCATACACGCACACACACACACACACACACACACACACACTGACAGACACACACACTTTGACTCGTGCGGAGCTTTCCTGGAAACATGTTGCACTTGAATCGGTTCGTCTTGTGGATGTCACGGATCCCGCAGTGACTCACGTTCAGCTTAACTCTTGGTTAAGATATTTACCCTAATGACTAAGCTTTGAAGAATTTCACCCCTATCATTTTGAATGTCAGGATTAATGAGTGGGTTTTTGCTCCACTGGGGTTTTATTGACCCGAGTGTAAAACGAAACAAAAAAAAAAATACAACACTTCAAAGACAACCCTCTACTTCTCATTCTTATAGAGTGGCACAGTGGGGAAGGGATAAGTCACGTCTGACAGGTATCAATCCGAGGGGAGCAAAACAGAAGACGCTCCCCGTCAGGGGTCACGCACTCTTTCACTTTTCTTGTTTGTATTTAAAGTCACAATTTACTGCCGTTACATACCTGGCCTTTCCTTGGACTCGCCACTTCAAAAGTTTATATGGGCCCTAATGATGAGCCCCCCAGCCGGGGGGGGGGAGGGAGGTCAGGGCTTGCGAGCCTGAGAGAGAGGGACTTCTGGCTGCAGTGGGTCTCCCTCTCGTCTCTGAACTGGCGGTCGTAAAGATCTGATCTATTAGGTGTCACTCTGGCCTGTGTGCGTCCGTCCTTCCCTCCACTCCAGAGACACTTCGCAACTCTGCTGCGTTCAAATAACAAGAGAGCCACAGACCAGTGGTTCTCAACGGGCTCGGGCTTCGACCCACCATCACCCCTTGATAACGACGAGGCGCCCCCCAAATCAAGATAAGAAAAATCCATATTTCATGTAGGCAGTGTCGGACTTGATCAATTCCCATATGTAAACAAACTTTGCTATCGGTGATATTGCAATTGACAGGGCTTCATCGCCAAGGAGTGTGAATGGACGACACTCAAAATCATTCAAATGCATTCAAAATCCCCTTCAAAATAAAAGCATAGCAGCATCCTCTTTTGTGTCACTGCTCTGCTTGTCATCGTTTATTTCGCTTAAATTGGATTTTAGAAGGAGAAGCTCTTAAACGATATTTCTACAGCAGCCCAGACTGGACCAAGAGATCTAAGATTATAGCTGACAACCACCACAGGTTCTCCTACATGTCTGTATAGATCCAATTCACATGGGGAATTTCTCAGAGCTGTCACCCTCTCTGTGTGATGGGGGGTTTGCGTGACCCTAGCCAGCTCTGTTGTCAAGGGCAGGTAGCACCTGGTGGAGTCTCCCAGGGCAAATTGCTCCCCAGAGAGGGACCAGATGGGGGCTATTCCAAGACCCCTTTGATTTGGCCTCAATATAAATGAGTGACCTTGCTTGGAATTTCCCGCCCCCCCCCCCACCCCCCTTATTGGCAGGCCTGCAGGTGAGACCTGGTCATGCTCACAGCAATGGAGGTTCTCCATGTGGGCCCACCCCTTGAGAAAGTACGGGAACTTTGGGATGAATTGCTTTGCCAGTTTCAGAGTATAGACTGTGAAAGGCAAAATGTAATCTTTAAAGACACAGTGTGTATGATTTCAGCCCAATTTGGTCAGTTCTTAGGTTAGGATTAGGATTACAAAACAGTTATACACTGACATAGAAAAAATCATTAATGCGAGGTATATTTACATCAGGAGTGGGGCCTCTCAATGGGGTCCGCCATGTTTTTACATTTTTTGAGATTTAAAGACAACCCGAGAGTTACCGTAGGTTCTCCTGCATGCTCAAAAGGGAAGGCAATGGATACAAACATGTATCTGCACCAATAGATGTTACCAAATCTCACACACTATACCTTTAAGCAAAATCTTGGATACCAGTGTCGCCATTTTGTGGAATCTAAACTGTCCACAGTAATCAGTCCATTTGATACATGTCCCATTTACTGACATGGCAAAGGGATTTATGACCTATTCTGCAGCTGGCCTCCAGGTGGCAGTCAAGATGCTTTGAGATCACTTTTTACGGAGCTGTCATGCCGTCCATCTTTACACACGGTCTGCAGGTGTACAGCATATGCACCACTCATAGAGGAACAATGCTCGGCCCCACAGTCTCACTTCCTGTGTGCGGTGAGTCAGCAGAGTTTGGCCGAGACGATGAGAAACAACAACGTTTGCAGGAGTGACATTATTATACATCAGAGTTGTGTGTGTGTGTGTGTGGTTTTGTGGAGAGGGGGCACCGACTGACACACTTTCTATGAGGAGGATAGAGCCTGCGGAGTGAGAGGCTTCCTGCCAGACGTAGTTAAAAAGCCCATGATGCATGATGGGGTTCAGGCTCGTTTCCCAATGACCTCTGTCCCAAACTGAGGAGTTACAATATCTTGAGTCATAATTTATGAGGGAAACATATTGGATTCAGTGTTTGGACCTTTGCTTATTGTGTGGCCATTAACCTGGAGTTAAAAGAGTAGAGTCAGAGATGCAGGTGTTGACTGCGCAATGACGCTGGATCGATTGATTTATTTATTTTTTAGATTCACATTTAAACCCATTGAAAGTGAAGGGGAAAAGGAAAGTAAACAGTCAATTGGACCCAAACTGGGCTCAGGATACTTTGAATGCTGTACAGTTTATGCCCCATGCTTTGACCTGGAAGTGGAATAGCGCTAAATGTTAGCATATGGTGGCGTTGTCAACCCTAAAGGATTGTTTGCATGTCTTCTCTGCAAAAACTGAAAGAGAACAAAATGTACCGGGCTGCAAAGTTAACCCAGTTCACCGCCCAACATGGTTCTAATTTGCCGCTAGCTAACCGCTGCGATGTTGTCTTTTCGGATTGTGACATCCAACAAGCTTGAAAAGGCGGCACATCATCACCTGCTGAACAATAAATATTGCTTGTAAACTGGGATGGGAACAGCTATTTCCAGTCAAACCTCGATAACCGTATAACTGGACTTAAGTGTGCAGGCAAACGTACTGACAGAGATATCACATGGACCTCAAACGGATGCTCCTTCATTCTGAAGGGAGTCGTGTCATGCAACATATTTCTCCCCATGGAGGCCTCTCTGCTGCCAACGAGGTGCAGAACCAGAGCATGCTTGAAGGATTACATCTCATATTTGGCTGGGAATCCCTGCTGGGTCTCCTAAGAAGACTTTGACAGGAAGCTATAGAGGGTTGTTGGAGATTATTTCCCCGGCGGGACATGTGTTTAAGGCAGAATGGAAGGATGGACAGCGCCGCCACTCCATTGTTCCATTCCAATAAGTATCTGCAGGTATCACTGTTGCATTTGGCAGGCTTACAGGGGAGGAAAGTTCACTTCCAGTGCTGCCAGTCATCCACATGTTGACGTTTTATGGATTCTGGCTTCGAGCGGAGATGTGGTGGAAGAATGGGGCTTTGCTTATGTATCATTAGATAAGCAGTTATTCAGCCTCTGAGCCTCATTGTGGGTGTCAGTGGAAAGAGGGAACAGGGGAACAGCTTGAGCCCAGCCATGTGGAAATGTAAAGGTAATAACTTTGACTCAGAGGCCCAGTATTGTCTGTGCGTCGAATGTTTAAATTGTCACAGATTAAGGACGCCCTTATTGAGTCACGCGACGGGGAAAGATTAGAGCGGAGGAGGTTGTAGAGTTGGCAGGCGTCCGGTGTCGGATGTCTTCACGAACCCGTGTGACCTCTGCTTTGATTTACAACGTATCGGATTAGGGTTTAACCTCCGAATGGATTATTTTTTATTGTTACAGGAACTGCTTTTCCTGATCAGTCATTGCAGAATTGGCCCCTTGTTGTGCTCGTTGATATTTTGGCCATAAGAGCCTCTGGTGATTCACTGTATCAGATTTAAAGCAGCACAACTCCCATTGTTTTTTAGTGCTCGGAGAATCGCCCCAAGAACTATTTGATGAATTATCATGAGTCATGATGGAAATATATGTTGGGATTCTATGAATCAGCGTAATCTGGTGCAGTGTGATTGGATTTTAAGGTGTGAAAGATTTTGGTCATTTTTGTCAAAATGAGCCCATTAAAGTGGGGAGGGGCGTCGTCTCTATGGAGGCCGCCATGTTTTTACAGTAGTAAAAGTGAACGTGCGAAACATCTTTTGAGTTTTAAAGACAACTGAAGTCGACCATAGGTTCTCCTGCAGGTTCAGAAGGGTGAGGGTGAGATGACAGATACCACATGCAACTTCACCTCTAGATGTCACCAAATCTTACACACTGCACCTTTAAGGTGGATTATTGGGTGTCAGTGGTGGATTTTACCTTTGAGTTATGTAGAGTAGATCATTGTGATAGTGTTGACACAACAGTGTAATGGAGCAGTGTAGTTGTGTAGTAGAAAAGGACAATAACAAACAATGCTATTGTGTTACTGTGACACAATAACCGCATCACATGACAACGTCAAAGAGATCGGAGCTCTTCCTGGAAACTGAGACTTGGAAGTGACGTGTGACCTCAGTTGACTCGTCGTGTGTGTGTGTGTGCGTGTGTGTGTGTGTGTGTGTGTGTGTGGTCCAGGTGCTAGACTGGTTGCACAGTCACATTATTAGGACTTCTCTTCATAATCAGAACAAAAAGTAAGCCCCCATATTGCAGATTTTGTGGTGAAGACACATTTTGTCTAACATTTTGAAATAAGTTTCATTTCTCGAGAATGGACAACAAATACTAATTAGATGTGCGTTTATTCACCAGAATGTACAAATTGTTTTCAATACACATTATTCATTGATCAATATTCATCATGAGTGGGTCGTCCCCAAGGAGGGCGCCATGTTGGACCACCCAGAATGGACAAACTAAACACCGTTTTTAACGTTTTTACGATAACTGAAGGCTGCCGTAGTTTCACCACCATGTTTGGAAGAGAACAGGACTGAACCACAATGTGCGATATCTTCAGCATTAGATGATGTTACTTAATCCTACGTACTGTACCTTTAAATGAGAGGTTGGGTTCAAGCCAAGATTGGGGATACTTACATGATAAGTACTGTATAAGTCAATGCACTGTCCCCTGAAGTAAGAGAGAGACAACTGTGTGTGTGTGTGTGTGTGTGTGTGTGTGTGTGTGTGTGTGTGTGTGTGTGTGTGCGCGTGTGCGTGCATGCACAGGTAGTTTGCCTTTACAGCTTGAATTGCTGCCTCTTGAGCGATCAAAGGCCCAGCTCTGTCTGGAGTTTACAGTAGCATAGGAAGTGCCGTGGCCGTGAGGCAGGCTCCTATTAGACCTGCGTGAGTGAGCCTCTTTAAATCTCAATGAGTGTGTGTGTGTTTGTGTGTGCGTGCGTGTGTGTGTGTGCGTGTGTGTGTCATCCCCGTCCATCCGTCACTGCCGCCCCCTTTGTTTACCTCCCTCTTCTTTGTCTCCTCTATTTGCTGTTTTGACAAGCTGAGGTCAGCGAATAGAATCTCGCAACTCTTTTTTTTAATTGTTTCCCATCGTTGGATGTCATATTTAATGTTGCTGAAGCCGGCGGAGAGGCAGCGAGGGTTTTGAAATGATTGTGGCAGAACACGCGAACACGCAAGCTCCACAATGAACTCAAATCCCACTCCGGCTTTAAATTCAGACTAACCCCCGGCTCCAGTGTCTGAGTCCTCTTGAGTCCTCTGCAAAGATTGGCTTTGCAGCAGTGATGACTGAAGAAAACGACGCCTTTGTTCTATTACTTGATTTTTGTGAATGAAATACATCACTGTCGTGCTTTGTCTTTGCGGGAACTTGTCTTAATTAAAATGAGATGCCACTTGTGTGCACACACACACGCAAACGTCACCGTTCCAAGGCTCATAAGAGTTGTTCAACACGTTGTTTCCAACTCCTCCTCCTCCTCTTCTTCCTCCTCCAACTCAGAGGAAGGATATTGCTGTGAGATTTATTGCCGTGTCGCAGGCGATCTCATGAAGCTCTCGGAGTGTGAGCGCATGAATCCACAATTTATGATTGTTTCCACTATTACTGCTGCGACATCTGCCTACACACGGCGTCTGCTCTCCACACTCTAAAAGCATTCCTGGAGGGAGAAGAGCCTTGGTGTCTGCATGTGTGTGTGTGTGTGTGTGTGTGTGTGTGTGTGTGTGTGTGGCCTGTTTTCTTGTGATATGGCTGCATTATGCTGGGAGAATGGATTATGTCTAAGGTCAGTCTATTCTTAGCTCTGTTTTAGACTGTTTGGGTTGAGCTTTCTAGATTCCATGATAATTGGGGATCTCTCGGGACGGAGCCTCACAACATCAGCTCTGACTATATATAAACTGTATTTATAACACACACACACACACACACACACACACACACACACACACACACACATGCACACACATGCAAAGGCCAGATCATTTCCAACATTTACATGTGTTCAGCAACATTCAATTGAATTGCTGAGCTTCTGTTTACATGCCTGCATCTCTTTTTCTTAAAGGTGCATCACGCATCATTTAGTGAGCTCTAGTGGTGAAGTTGCACGTTGTTAATGAATTCCCTTCAACTCACCCTCCCCTTCTAAGCATGTGAAGTCGAAGGCTGAAGTTAACAATACAACTCAAAAGGTGTTTAATGTGTCCGTTGTGCTGCTGTAAAAACATGGTGGTGCAACATGGCCGCCTCCCTAGAGAGGACAGCATGCTACATTATTCTAGGTGACACGTCTCCACAATGGAAATATGTTGGCCTAAACTTTACACACTGGACCTTTAAAGTGTTTTCCCCAGTGTTAATGAGCTTGAAAATCGTGTTACCAAAATATCAAGTGTTGATGCTGTTGATGTCTCTCTCTCGCCCTCCCTCTCTCTCTCGGTCTCACACACACACACACACACACACACACACACACACACACACACGCACACACACACACACACACTGTTTGCCTCTTTGAAGAGGTGTTTTAAAGGGCGACACTCGGTCACAACTTGTCGCCGCTGAAGCGCGAAATGTTCGATTCTCCTCTCATATATAAGATGAGTGTTGGTATATACGGCTGCGGTATGGAAATTCACCTCTAGAGGTCACTAAACCCCTATTTCGCAAACAAACAAACACTGTTATAAAACCACTACGTATTTATTGATCCATTTCTGGGTTTTGTCAGTAGGCCCTTGCTGACGTTGTCGTGGGCAGACTCGCTGCATTAGGGCCAGTGTAATGTTCTTGTTGGAGAATGTGCGCCGGTGTTGTGCTTCACTCTCGGGGGGGACTACACTGATCCCATCTAATGCAGGAACAGCTGTTAGGGATCATAGTCTTAGCTGCTCACCATATCTGTGCATGTATCAGAAGAAGCGGAGCCTTACTTCTGAAAACAGGCTCCGTCTTAGAGGTTTTAAAGGGGAGCGACGTTCTAAAATTAGAAACGTTGAGTCTGTGGCTCAGAGGACAGTTTACACTCTGTTCTCGGTTTTTGTATCGATATCCAATTGAATGGAAATATTGGATTGGATTGGATACTGTCTGGATTTTGAAATTTTGTGCAGACACTCCTGATCCATTTAATCCAATTTATACGCTAAAAGTGACATGATTGTTTTGAATTAAAGGTGCATTTTGGGAACTTTGCAAGTTTAAAAATCCCTGTATATGGCCTCGGTGGATGAACACTTTGTTGTATAAACTATAGAGAAGAGATATTCCCTCACTTTGGATTCTATGGTCCTACAGCATCTTTAGCTAGCTATAGCTACCACCCCCCCCCCCCCCCCCCCCCTCCCCCCCCCCCCGCGCGCTTCAACCACTTATGCTCTTTTTTTTTCTCCGTCAAGTGAAGTACATATGCCAGACTAGTAGGTGGTGCTGTAACTTGTCCACTTCAATACATTTCAGCAGTCACCAAACGATCCTCGATTGCATGCATTGTACATATTTTGCTGTCAACATGAGCTATATGGGGCCTTTGTTTTATTAAATCTATAATCTTGTGCTTTCAAAAGTACTTGTTCTCAGTATCCGAAAATGCTGATGTCGTGTGGTCAAAAGAACAAACCGCAACAAACCATTGCCAGATTCCACGTAATATCATTTTCAGTCCATCCATGTGTGCACCACATTAGTTTAAAAAAAAAAATAGCCCGAATACTTCCTCGGAACATTTTTACACCCATCCGCTGCCCCCTGTGTGCATGCACTTTAACCTCTTTTCTTTTACGCACCTGCTCGTTCTGTGGCACATTAAAGTACATTTTTTCCCCAGAACTCACCTTGATCTGCAGTATTGGAAAAATCCTCATGTAAAATGTATCTGAAAGCACCTGCTGTGTCTTTAAGTACAGTCTCAGCTTGCGTCAACACTTAGTCCTCATTAAGATTCCGGGTACGTTCTCTTGCGCACATCTCACAACCAACACGCTGGGTGTTTGAAAATGTTTTTCGTTGCCCTGTTTATTGGGGATCAAACTAAAAGCCCCCACACGTCCAATTATGCAAAAGCAGATAGAATCATCCACACGCAAGAAAAGCAATAAAACTGACTCGTGTAAAACTCTTGCTCTGGATCTACTAATCGTTCTCATTCTTCCCTCAAAGTATCATCTTGACAACATGAACATTCAGTGTGTAGGATTTTGTGGCCATGTTGCATTGAAGCCTTCATCTCACACTTCTCCTCCATGCATGTAGGAGAACCTGTTAAACTTAGTTTATCATTAAATCTCAGTGGGAGTTTAGTTTGACCATCTGGGCTCCAGGGAAATCGTGGTGGTGCAACATGGCGGCCTCCATAAATTAAGATAAATGTAAAGGGCTCATCCAACTGTGTGTTAATTAAGATAATTAAACTCTAAGTGAGACGTCAGCGTAATGAGGTTTACATTTAATTTCTGAGGAAATGGAAGTAATTACCCCTAAATCTTGCACACTGAGCCTTTAAGTATCACTAATGGAGTCTTCAAAACATTATTTATGGTGACAATTACTCCCCAGCACCCCTCTGTTATCCAAAGGGCTTAATTTAAAGGATTATCTGGAATTAAAACATCAGATAAATCCTCCCCGCTCCAGCAGATTGCTGTCACGACCTTTTTCCAGAATTACACTCGTTTTCCTCGTTGACACTAAACACTTCCAGATGAGCGTCTCTCGTTATTCCACGTTTCCCTCGCCATCCCGTTGTTAACACTTCGCCGGTCCATCGTCACACGTCATAGCTACATCTGCGGACTTAGAGACAGATCATTCATTCATTCATTTATGAACTTGTTTGTTTGTTTGTTTTTTTTAGGGGGGGGGGGGGGAGGGGGGGGGGGGAATAATAACATGTTAAGACAACACGCTCTCGAAAACAACACGCTTTCAAGAGGAACAGCGCGCCAATAAAATTCCACGGCTTATCTAGGTGCACCGCATTCCCGACTAATCAAACAGCGGGGTGCAGTGGTAATAACACGTGTGTGTTTCCAACACACCGTGCACGTTAAGTTTGTGGGCAGATTGCTGTCACGACCTTTTTCCAGAATTACACTCGTTTTCCTCGTTGACACTAAACACTTCCAGATGAGCGTCTCTCGTTATTCCACGTTTCCCTCGCCATCCCGTTGTTAACACTTCGCCGGTCCATCGTCACACGTCATAGCTACATCTGCGGACTTAGAGACAGATCATTCATTTATTCATTTATGAACTTGTTTGTTTGTTTGTTTTTTTTAGGGGGGGGGGGGGGCGGGGGGGGGGGGGAATAATAACATGTTAAGACAACACGCTCTCGAAAACAACACGCTTTCAAGAGGAACAGCGTGCCAATAAAATTCCACGGCTTATCTAGGTGCACCGCATTCCCGACTAATCAAACAGCGGGGTGCAGTGGTAATAACACGTGTGTGTTTCCAACACACCACGCACGTTAAGTTTGTGGGCGGAGTCCTGCGCGGGGCTTCACTCACTAAACGGGGCACTTAATGAACCATGGATGTATCTGGCATCGGAGCGGGAATGTGAAAAGGAGGGTTGGCATGCGGAGTGGTGGTGGTGGGGGGGCGGGGGGGCGGCTACACACACTCACAGAATTGCTCATATGGGGCTCAGTCACTGACATTCCTCTGTTAACCATAAAATATTCTTGTGGTTTTTCCTTTGCCAGATTTCAATTAAGTGGATGAGTCTGCAAACTCTGAAGTGATTCAACAACACGCAATTGTTAAAGGTGCTCTCCGTTTGTGTTGGATTAGGGGGAGTAAGAATGACCACAGAATGAGCCCCCCAGATAGGGCAAATTGACTTGGATTTTTATTGTTGTTTATTGTTGTTTTAATGGTAACTAGACGCTATCAGTAGTTCCTCCAGTTTCTTGGAAGGAGTTAGTGAAGTGAGGAATATTGCAACCTGTAAATCTTACGTATTGTGCCTTTAATTCATACATTTTAAAACTAAATGAATTGGCCTGCATCTGTGGCCCAAACCAAGCAAACAAGTCTGGACCAGTATGAGGCCTAGACATGGGATGTCAGCCAAAACAATTGGGCTAATATCCAGGTTTGTGATTCTACCCCCTCTAAATTACACATATCAATATTTATGTCTTTTTTAATATGATTTCTATTGTGGTCGTTTTTGCGTTCCCCTGTTGAACAGTAGAGAAACAGCTGCCTGATCTTCATGTTAACATCAGTGCACAGTCAAGTGTTTGATTAGACGAAAGAAAATACCACATCTGTGCAAAAAAAATTACCCTGTGTGTCAGGATTGTCAACGTCACTCATAATTACCCCCTCAGCCTTCACCGGAGCCCTGATACCCTCAGTCGTCTATAATCTCTTCACAGAACCTCCACATGTCCTCAAGAGCTGTAAAACGCAGAGTCGACCGGCTCCAGGACTGATTCCCTCTCATGTCGGTCCAGGCACCGTCACTATAGTTTCTTCCAGCCAGTGTTTTCCAAACAGCTGTGCAGCCTCAGTCCACAGCACATCAGGCAAATCCACCTTGTCTCGGAACACATGCTGGCACGCTCTAATTCACTCACTCACAGAAAAAATACACTCATATCATAAAAGATAAGTAGGTACCGCACCAATAAAAAGAATCAATATGTATGTCATATAAAACGTTATATATTATGAGTCATAAATATGCCATAAAAACTCAAATCCAGTCTTTGGATGCTGTTTAGAGGGGCTGTTGGTAGTTTCAACGTAGTTCCACTCATCAACAGCAGAGGGCAGCATTGTCCGAGAGACTCTTTTACAAAATGTGCATATGTAAATACAGCTAACTTAACCGTCGGGAATTCCATTCCACCAGTTTCCAGTTTCAAGGAAAAGTTCCAAGTCCCTCCTGTCGGTTGACCAGAGGAGCACCACACACTGTCGTAGCTCATGACTCACTCTAGTGGTGGAAAAGTGGAATTGCAGGGTGGTTGCACCACCACTTTCTATATTGCCATGGCATGATACATCGATATCTTCGGTCTGATGCCAATTCTGTCATGTTTGGTCATTTTCAGCACACACTAATACGATGAAACAATAGGATATATCCACTTTAAAATCTTTATTGTACTCTAATGTGTGTCCTACATATTCTTTTGATTTTATAACTGCATGTGGGTCAACAATATCTCCCACAGTGTTATCTGGGGAGACTCTGGCTCCGGTATTGATCACATATGGAGAACATCATTGCCTCACTATGGAGTAACAGCACATACATATGTTACATATGATGTGATGAATGAATACCAAAGGACGGATGGGATGATGGAACAGAGCAGGGAGAAAGGACTTGGGAGTTTGTCTGAGACGATATTAAAGACAGAGTGTCCTTTATATTCTGAACCATACGATCCTTTTCAGCGATATTGTAACAGTTATGGTGATGCTAAACTGTATAATACGGCAGTTGACAGCGATGATATGATTTGTTCGATAGCGTGTCACACCCACATGCTGTTTCCATGTCGTCCTGCTGAGGAACTGCACTGCATGAAACTATCCGCCTCCATCTTTGAAACATTTGACATGTATGTATCTCTTATCTTTTCTCGTCCGAGCACTTTGTCCTTTGGCTTGTGCAGTGTAAGTCAATTGCATGGAACAGTGGAGCTATGCAGACAGTAGGAGGGGCCAGTCAGTGAGCCGCGGGGGGGGGGGGGCAACAAGGGCTTGTATGACATATATAAACACACACACATACACACACTAATCAGCTGTCCTTCACTTCTGTATCTGCGATTAATCAAAGAAAATATAAAGCAGACATAAAAGACTCGTGATCGTGAATTAACCTTCTGAGTGAAAGGCCAAATCAAATTCCTTGTGGGGCACAGCTCGTTTTGGATCCATCCCCCTTAATCTTCTCATAGCTACCGGCTTTAGTGGAGGCGTAAGCAAAACACTGAGTCACTCCGCTGCTTGCTCATTGGCTTCTGAGAGGAATGTCGTGTGTCATGTGTTATGACAGAAGTCAACCAGAACCAGTATTTTCTGATTTATTTTGAGAAGTGTCATCACGAGGGGCCGATAAGATCCGTCCAGTTGTTTGTGTGATCTGTGATCAGAAGGTCAAGTGTTTCAGCTCTGATACTGAAGAACTGCAGAGAGAGAATGGATGCTATTGAATCCAAACACATTTCAATGTTTCGTATACTGGCTATATTAGGAAATATATTTTGATGTTTATATGTGGAAAGTTTTTGACGATAAAATGTACAAAGTTCTTTTTTTTTTTGAATAAAATTGTACCTTATTTATCTTAGAGGAAAAAAGAGTAATGAAACTGACCAACCAGGGCCCCTCGAGTTGTGTCATGGGGCCCCTGCACTGGTAAAGTTTAGAAATGATCATTGTGCCATTATACTAAAGACGTTTTGGAAGTATCATCAGAAGATTCAAAAGGTTCCCGGCTAAACTTGTAATGCTACTTTCTTACCACTAGAGTGAGTCATGAGTTATCTCATCGCTCTGTCTGCCTCTTCCCCACACTGGCTATGGTTCACTATGGTTCACCGGCTTCATAGATGAGGTTGTCCAGATCACCCTATCACCATAACGGATCATTATTTACACCACTTCCTGTAGCCATTTCAAAATAAAAGCCTGGCAAATCCTTTTATTTCCTTTAGAAAAAGATTCAGAGTTTTGTTTTTATTTTATTTTAGGGCTGTAGTGTCCCAGTCTTTACTGCATTCATGAAATTTGGAATTCATATGGACTTGCCTTTAATCTGAGACACAACAAAACCACAGAGGAGGTCGTTCATTGGTGCTCACACAACCAATGTGGTTTGTGGTTCGGAGCTCACAGCCCCACCCTTATAATGGCTGGCATGGCGATTATGATATTATGAGTATGACAGATAAGTTAGGTGCGATGTGATGCGTGGTTCGGATTTCATATTTAAGAAGATGTTTTCGGTTGTTGACAAATCGGGAATAGTGCTCTTGTTTGTTCGTCCCGTGGATCTCACACAATGTCACCATCTGCTGTTGATGAATAGAAATATGTCCGAATTGGGAGTGTGGGGCCCTAAAGTCGCCGACAACGTTTCAAATTGGTTTTGGGTTCTCTGGTTTGTACACGTTCATGAGATGCATCCATGTGTTTTTATTTTTGACCAGCAAAAGCGTCACCGCCGCAGCTGCTGCAGCTGTGCCTCCCTCTCCGTCTCATTGTGAGGATGGATGTCTTTTTAATGGTTTGGGTGGGAGAAGCAGAGCAGAGCTGGTGAACAGGAGCTGATGCAGGAGGAAGAACAGATGCTGGGTCCCAGTCAGTCAGTGGATTCCTGGTAGAACTCTCTCTCGCTCGCTCTCTCTCTCTCTCTCTCTCTCTCTCAGGTGATTGGTCGATCTCAAAAACCTAATGGCATCACACCAAGGTTTCTTTTGAGTTATTATCTCTTGACCTTTCTTTCACTCTGCTCAGTATCAAAAGCAAACGCTGAGTTACAGTTGCGAATGGCATCTGCCCAGAGGCTCCACCGCACCCTTCGACAACCATCTTGCGACCGTGTGTGTTTACGGTTGTGTGCTGGTGTTTACGTGTTGGGCCTCGTCAAGCGTTCTACAGTATCACGGTCAATCCCAAGATTTCTTCTCCCTTTTTTCTTCACAGGCGATTTGAAAATAGAGGTGAAGAAGAGCCGGCGGCCATCTTTGTGCAGGAGGAAACTCTAAAGCCGCTCAAGGGACCACATACAGGTATCTATGTCGTTTCTCAATGCCGTTTCGTCCTTGTTGTGTTGTGTTGCAGTTGTCCCATTCGATTACATTCGATTGCATTGTTGATGTTGTTGCTGAGTCAGAAGCAGCGATGAGGAAGATTGATTTTTTATATATTACCAAATTACTGCTATTAAGAGGCAACTTGTTACTCTACAGCAAAAGGTATCCTTAAAGTATTGTATGTCACCAAATATTAAATCCCCTTCATGCATGTTGTTTTTATAATCATCTCTGTTTCAAGGTTATTCAATCTTTCCCTGTTACATCTTTTCACTTTTTACTTTCAATTTCAAAATAATGCAAAGAGTTGCACAAAGTGCTGCACACATGTAGTGGGATCCAACAATGTACATTTTTTGCAGGCATCTATTTTGGGGGCGGGGTCAGTGATAATAATAATAATCATAATACTAAAACTAGTGTAGCTCTAAAACTGAAATATGACTTTCTTTAGAATAAGCAGTTAAACTACAAAATACCTAAATCGCGGAGCTATAACTGGGTTCACTTACTTTTCACACTTGAAAGGTAATTCAAGTTCCCTCACATGTTACTTATAGAGTACATGAACCCCTCTACACACTGGCTTCATTTGCCAACAACGTTCAATGACTGAACTAATCTCCGAAGCTCTCGTGAGTTCCTCCCATTCGCACTCCCGCGAACGAGTCATTCTCCTTCTTAAAACAAAGGATTGACCATAAATGGTGGAGTTGCGCAGCCAGGGACATGAGGTGGAGAGATGTTCGTGTGGAGAGCAGGTGTTGTCTGGAGGTCGGAGGCCTGGTGCGTGTTGTGTATGTGTAAATGTGTTTGGGTGTGTGTGTCCAACAGAGAGACACAGCCGTGTGAGGCAGCATGCATGCGAGGGGCCCGGACACGGGCCAGAGGAAATAACCAGAGTGAGCAGTTATGACCTGAACTGGCCTGGTTTCGAGGCAAAGGTGTGCTGCTGTCGTCTCGTTCCGCTTCAGCAAAACACACCTAGCAGAGCCGCATGTGGTTGTGTTTACCTGTCACATCTGCTGCCGGGAATTAGTCGTAAAACGCACATGAGAGGTTTGGTTAACTGTCATTTCTGCTCAGCAACCATGCATGCGTAGTGAAAACAGTTAGCACCGAGGGAGAGAGATGAAAACAATTTATAACCTAACCCCAGCTGAACTCTGTAATAAGACTTTTTATCGCGTCCTGATGACGGATTCAAATAAAAAAAGATAAAAAGCCAAAGTTAATCTGTCAAAAAAACCTCTTTGTAACACAGATAAAAGAAAGAATCCATTTGTTTGCAGTGCACTCACTCTGTTTTCAACTATAGTGACTGGGACAGGTTCAACCTGTCAAGCTCATTGTTTGACTCAGAATCTTCGACTCATTTCAATCTATGCATATTTATAGATGTACGTAGTTTATCAAAAATGATAAATAACATGAAGATACAGAGAAAACAAACAAAACTTTCATCTCTATCATAAACACGACATGTTGTTGCCCATGTGTCACACACTTAATTAATTTATTCAATCCAAAAATGGAGATTTGGTTCTAACACTGTCAATAATGGTCACAGTTAAAAAAAAAAAGTAATGAATCGATGAAATGAATAAATCACTATGGTGTTCGAATGCCAGTCTAATCACATCAACCTCCACTTCCAATCCTAACACTTACTTTCATAAAACATTCACTCTCTGAAAGAATACAACAGTCTTTTATTATTAATGATCATAACAAGTCTATTGTTCTGCAGAAATATCCATTTAGAAAGAGAAGAAATCATATGTCAGCAGCCCTCGTAGTCTGCGCTCCTCCGGGATCGTTCCTCTCCCGTCCAGCCAGCGAGTGCAATCGCTGGAGCTCGTCCGAGTCCGAGGCAAATGAAGTCAACCTGAGAGAAGAGTGGAAAACGATTTCAAGACTTCATGCGATGATTTGGTACGTGGAGAGGTTCGGGCTTTTTCCCGCATGGTTGTGTCTTAAAATCCAATTTGTGCGTAAACAGCAGTGTGACGATGCGGCTTGGAATGAATGTCTTCCCTGCGGATTTATATATGAGTCCATACCAGGTCAGGTTGCAGATACATAAGACGCTCTGCATTGTTCCCGTCGAGAAAGTGGAGGCGCGGGAGACATGTTGGAAATGTAGGCGCTGCTCTAGTTTCTCGACAGTGGAGCGGAGGTTGAGGGTCCGGGTCAGATCTTCAGTAACGGACCTTGCTCTTCCAAGGGGGCCAAGGTTTGCCGGTGTTCAAAGGCTGCCGCTCATTCCGCATCTGCCATCATGTCTGTGGGAAGTGCTGCCAAGGTCTCTTTATTATTCATAAGGGAAAATGTCTCGAAGAGCCAGTGGAAATTGCATAAAAGTACATTAATACCACAAACACAGTCATGATTGATGCATTTTCGAAGCCATTGGCAACGGAACATATGTGCGCACCCTCACGGAGGCAGCAGCAGCAGCAGCAGCAGCAGCAGCAGCTCTGTAGATAAAGGCTGGTTGGCATCACAGGGTGTTGGACTGATTCTGCTTTTAGGTCCTCGCCCTGCACAGGTCATGGAGGTCAATTGGAGCCGAGTCAGCAATTCTTCTGCACACCTTGACAATGCTCTCTCCATGATTCTTGCTTTTTAAATTCTTGGCTCATGACTGCATCCATTTTTTGGTGAACATGTATGGAAATGCATGTACAATATTTGTAACTTGAATCAATAATAGATTGATAAATAGCGATCAAATATGAGGACAGATGTTTTGCACTCTGCTTGTTAGCAGTCACATGTCGTCCCACACTTAAAACCCCCTCTGCAGCCCCAGGGGAGCGACCATGATGCTGATGTGGTGAAAATGAGTTTGACACCCCTGCATTATACAATTGGTACACGTATCAAAAAAGTAATTTCTGCAGATAAGAATGCAATTCTTTTCAATCCAATCTTACACACTGGACCTTTAGGAGAGAAAAAGGCCATACAAGGCCATGATTTCATCATAGAGGACAGTACTGGTTCCTACCAACCTACAACCACCCAACTCCCCCCATAAGGATCTCGGGCCCCGTACCCCTGGGACAGAAGAGCCTGGAGTGCCCTGTCTTTTTGGGGCATGCCTTTCTCATTAGGCAGAGAGGACGTAGTTCCTCTATTTGAGAAGATGACTGGCTAAAAGGATGAAAACACTGAATAAACAGTTCTGCCCAAATGGAGGGATAGCATGAGTGTACAGATTGGTCCTTCCCACAGGGCGGAGGGGCCTGTTTCACAATGTGCTTTCACTCAGCCCGTATCTCGAGTTGCGTGAGAGATTTCCATATCTCACACACTCTTGTAAATCACAATCGAACAGTAGTAACTCAGGGAACGAACCCCATAACACGTCTGCTTTCAATTTGAGGAGCGTGAGGTGGTGGTGGTGGTGGGTGGTGTGGGGGGGGTGGGGGGTGGGGGGTCTACAGGCCACCGTCACCTCTCTGGGCTGCAGGAACACCTACACCGCTTGATCCTGTCACACGCCGCACACCGATGCAGCTGGAAGGCAGGTGATGTCTGGGGGTGGGGGTGGGGGGGGTGGACGCTGTGTGTGTGTGTGTGTGTGTGTGTGTGGTTGTAGTGGGGGGTTCTTCACATGGTGGGCTAATTAAACCCTGTGTGAAAACACACATAGGTGGCATTCACACGCTTTCAACCAAGAAAGGCGTTGTGGCCAAACAGCGATACTGCAACCTTTGTGTCGGCCGATGGCAATGCAGCATATTTCCCATAAGCTAACATTGACGATATGACATAGTGGCCAATGGGTGGTACTGCAACTTCTGTGCCAGTCACATGGTGCCATTTAGCCAAAAGAGACTTCTCCCATATGCTAACATGGACCAAAAAAAACGCTGACTCATCTCTTTTAGATTCGTCATATACAGTTACTTACGTGTCAATAGATTCTTAAGTTGTGTCACTTTCATACAAGAATAATGAACGTTTATAATCTCAACATCACAATTTTATGTTAATGTTGTTGTTATGAAAACTCACCAAAAGATTTGGGGGGAAAATGTGAATTTGTTGAAGTTAATTCTCTGTATATTAAAGTTAAGGGGCATTTGGGCTGGAAGAAGACACCAGTGCCCCTGATTTATGGGCTCCACTTAAACATAACTTTTCAGTGCCTCGTGCACTTGTGAAGTTCCACTTAAAATAACCAGGATCCACCTCCAGTTCTAATAATACATCCATGGCGCGGCTTTCTGCTCTCACATTAACTGTAATGATACATCCTGACATTTTCCTTTTTCTTTATTTCTTCTCCTCATCTCTTTTTTCGATACAAGTGATAATGGTCGTCCGTAATGGTTTTTTTTTGCGCTGATGGGACGTGAACCCTTCAAAAAAGACCACATCTTGGATGTTCCGTGCATTTCTCCCGATTCTGGCTCTGCTTAATTTTTGAAATTACACATTCTTGCATGCTCACGGACTCTTCCCCTCCCCAGTCCACCGCTGGCCTTACTCAGCAATTGGACACACTTATTCACATTCTGGAGTTCGAATTCTACATTCTGCTTTATGGACCGTGTGATCCTGCAACATGCAATCTCTGCAATAATCAGTTTCAGAATTCACCGACGCAGTTTTCGCTGTGTGACCTCTCAGCGGCGGTTTGAAAGGAGAGTCGAAAAAAGACATTTTTGAGAAACCTCCTCAGTCCAGCTCATTATCGCGTGTTGGATGTTCTAAAGAGAGACAGCGTGCGCTGCCATATCCCCGAAGGTGGTCTGGTCTCACAGCTGTGGACTGCACATCGAGCGAGATGTTGGCAGAGGTAGCTGTTGGCGCGGCCAACGAGTATCACCGTAACATCTGCAGGGAGTGTGAAGACACCTTGAAATTAGACAGTGTTGAGACAGTTGCGTGATTTATATGAAGTGCGTGAAATGGAGGATTTTATATTGAGCTTTATTTAATTATCGAAAGGTGCACTTGATTTAAATGAAGCGAGGGTTGAAGGAGTCGAGGGTTCAAGGATTCCTTTATTGTCGAAGCAAAAACATCCTGTCACGGGGGGTGGAATGAAATGATTCACTGCGGTCACGGGCTGAAATCAAGTTTAAAAACACAATAAAAGGATGTTTATAAAAACTAAAATAGAGTCAGACAAGACTGAAATGGAGATGGTACTAGCGTGAGCGGTACATGTGCAAAAGTAGAAATCTTCACAGTGAGGTGGTGGTGTGGAAAAAGACTGGCAGAGGAGCAGAGGAAGTATGCACTGAAGAGCCAGACTGAGTGATTTAGGGGCTCATGACTCTCTCTAGTGGTGAAAAAGTGGTATCGCAATTATCTCTGAAAAGCACAAGTTGATGTCTTTGGTATGATGAGGTCATTTCTGGATATTCTGGAGAAAAAAAAGTGCATAGAAAACCTCTTTTTCTCTTTTTCTGTTGTGAGAAATTTCCGAAAAGTTTTGTGATTATCTCGCGTAGCCAAATGACGAACTTGGGACTTTGGTTTTGTGCCATTTGGCGTCTTTGTTAGTCTGTTCCGGAGACGGTGTTGTAACCAAACGACGGCCATAAAACAAACAAAACCCACCGTGATGCATTGGTGTTTACAGATAGTTGGTCGCTGAACTACTAACCTTGTAATAGTGTGTTTATGTGGGTCTGATTTTATAGTTTGAGAGTGAACATCATCAAAAGTAGCTTGTTGTCAACAGTGCTGCGATTGCTTGGTGTGTGTGTGTGTGTGTGTGTGTGTGTGTGTGTGTGTGTGTGTGTGTGTGTGGAGCTCTGCTCACATTGGAGCAGCGAGGGAACCGCTTAGTTAAACAAACAAATGAATCATTGCCGGACATTGACGGGAAATATTTAGCAAAGTGAATGAAGCAAAAGTAGTGTTGCCTTCCCTCTTCCTCCCTCTCCCTCTCTCTCTCTCTCTCTCTCTCTCTCTCTGTCTCTCTCTCATCCTGATTGCCTGATTATCGATGGTCCACATGAGCCCGGAGAGCGTGAGACCTCAGACGTCCACAGTCTGTCATGGATTCATAGAGAGTAGCCCCAGCTGTGTGGTGATTACGTGCCCGGCAGGGCCCTCGCAGGGATTACGTGTCATTGAACTGATTGAGACATTGGCTGTTTACGCCGCGGATTCCAAAGCAATGAAACAGATTATAATATTTCATTTCACTTTCTCCGAACAATCGCGGATTGTTAGACAAATATTAGGCCGTTCCAAAACCACAACAATTGTTTGAATATGAAACAAAAACTAAAGATACAAGGCTCGTAGAGTCAACATAGTTAGCGGTCGGGACCGAACCACGCACTGAAGAAGAGAGTCGGTCAGAGCTCCCCAGAATAATGCATGAGATATTGTGTTTGGTGATCCGCTCACAACATGGAGCCGCTAACCTCGCGGTGTAAAGAGCCGAATCACACATGTAGATACTTCACGGAGACGAATCGTCCGACTCCTCCGCGGGGTGAGAGTGTTACATAAAGTACAGGCTGTAATAAAACAAACTCACGCTCCGCCGCTGTGGCCGTTGAGGGATATGGGAGTCGTGAGAGAAAATGTTCTAAGAACCTGAATAATCAGCTTACATTGGAGCTAAGTAGGACCAGAGGGTGGCGGACCCCATGTTTGCTTTCCATTTTCGCCTCTGGCACAGAGTCGGGGGCCACCTTGAAGAGTCTGAAAACCATTATCCGGGACTGCTGGTCAAAAGTGCAGAGTGTATAGGGTATCACAGCGCCGCTGCGCCTCACGGAGAGACGGAGTGATGAGGATGAGGGTGGAGAGAGAGAGAGAGAGAGGGAGAGAGAGAGAGGGGGGGGGGGGAGAGGGAGGGAGAGGGAGGTAGGATGGAGGGGAGAACGTCGAGACTAACAGAAGTGTAACCCCCCCCCCCTCCCCTGCGCGCGCTGACATCTCAATTACCGCCAGTTCAAAGTGAGGTAGAGGTGTGCGAGAAGACGAGGCTGAGGGCAACAGCAGAGGAAACGCACACTGAACAGCCAGACTGAGTCACTTAGGGGCGGTGGCTCTCCACTGCTCTGGCTTCGGGACCCACCATCACCCCTTGGTGACGGGTCGCGACCCAAATCAAGGAACGTCTTCAACCTCTCATATTTAGTTCATGAAAAGGCGGCGCCGTTTGACCCAGAAGACGCACGTTTGGTGGTAAACAAACAAACAACCAGCCGTTGGCGACGCCAGAGAGGGAAATATTCCCTTTTACACTCGATTAGCTGCATTTCAATTCAAAACCAGACGTGGATGTTGGGGACGCCAGGTGATACAACGTAGACATGTGCCCTCTTTCGTCCAACGTGGTCGTGCCAGCTTTTTGCCATGTTCAATTAGCGTAAGTATGTAAACAAACTAGGTTTTTTTTCTCACTCTAGTGGTGAGAATGTGGTAATACAAGGTGACCGGATTGGCGCGTGGCGATCTGTCCGCGAAGCACAAGTTGATGTCTTTGGTTTTGACGAGGTCGCGTCCAGATGAGAGACAGAGCGACGGAGGATGAGGATGGAGAGAGAGGGAGGGAGAGGGAGGGGGAGAGAGAGGGAGGTGTCATGGATGAGATATCGTGCGAGAAGGGGGGAGAAATCGAGACTAAGAGAAGTTCAACACGCCCCCCCCCCCCTTGTGCTGACATCTCAATTACCGCCAGTCCGCCGCGTCATTCACGTGGATGTGTTGGGTTTCACAGAGACAAAGGCGTCGTCGCGCGGCGATGTGATCCGCCGCGACCGTCCGTCCAGCTGAAGTTACCGTCACGGCTGTCTGACACGTCACCTTTTGCATGCGACGGCGGATTAGGTACAGACGGGCTCTTCCCCCCCCATTGTCTGTTCCTCACGCAGCCCCCGAGCACGCACGCAAGAGGGGTCACGCACATGACGGCGGCATCCATCGCGCTCTTCCGTGAGCCGCTGACGGATGCCCTTTCAAATGCACCGTAAACATAGGTGTGTGTGCGTGCGTGTGTGTGTGTGTGTGTGTGTGTGTGTGTGAGTGCAGGTGTGTGAGTGATGTGTGTTTGTCAGCTGGGTGGTGTGACTGCATCTGGAGCACGGCCTGCATGGTGACACGTTTTTGTTTGTATTTTGTATTTTAAAGGTGCAGTGTGTAGGATTTCCTCCCTTTGTATGACTTCTAAAAAGATATTACAAAGCAATTGCATACTGACATTTTCAGGGGTCTACAATCACCTAAATAGATCCCTATATTTCCATTACCGTTCAATGAGTCCTTTAAAGGTGCAGTGTGTACGATCTGGTGACATCTAGAGGTGAAGTTGTATCCATCACCTCACCCTTCTGAGCATGCAGGAAATATTACGGTAGACTTCAGTTGTCATTCAAACTCAGAACTTGCTTAGTACGTCCACTCTGAGCGACTGTCAAAACATGGAAACCCCCATAGAGAGGACCCGCTCCTCATTTAAATATACAATAAAAGGCTCATTTAAGGCTAATGGACAAAATAATACAATTAGGTGATTATCAATTCATGAAAATGTCAGTATGTAACTGTTTTGTAACATTTTTAGAAGTGACAAAAATGGCCACAATTTTACACACTGCACCTTTAATGTATATCTGCATGAGGAGCAGGACATACTCAACGTTATATGAGTTTTAATGAAAACTGAAGTCGACCCCAGGTTCTCCTGCATGTTCAGAAGGGTGAGGGTGAGTTGATGGATACAACATCCAACTTCACCACTAGATGTCACCAAATCTAACACACTTTTACGCACCTTTAATCTAAAGAATCACGAGAATGGGTGCAACCTAGATGCTGCGTCCAGATGCTGTGAAATCCTGTGAAATCCTGTGTCTTCAAAGTCCTGTAGGAAATATAATTATTTCTTATGATAAATCATAAGATTATGAAGAAAAAATGGATTAAAACCAGAGAGAAGAGCTCACATGGAAGTGCGTGAACGCAGCCCTCGCACATGTCTTCCTTTAATCATCCTCTTTATTTGGATCCCAATTAGCTCCCACCATAAAAAGGACTAAACAAGAAAATTACACAACATAAACAAAAACATTCTGCGCAGAAACATTTCTGACGTCCCCGAGCAAAGTTACATCTGCATGAAATGAATGGATGTTTGATCCGGTGTAACAACTGTCTTCATTAGGACGAGGGTGGTTTACACCCACGTGGTTTAATTACAGAAGTGTCAAAGTTGTCACTACAGAACTAAACACATTCATAGATGTCTTTGATGTTTTGAAGTCTTGTGTGTCAGGGGTTTTATATTAAAGGTGCAGCTCCTTGGGTTTAGTGACATCTAGTGGTTAAGGTTGTATGATGAAGCATAATAATATCCCTCTCGTCTCGTCTCATCCCTCCCTTTCCATGTAGGAGAGCCTGCGGTCGCCTTGGATAGGAAGTGGAAACAGGAAGCGTGTGAGTTGAAGTCTGGGGCAAAAAATACCTAGTGACCAAACTGTGGTACTGCATCTTACCACTGAGAAAAAAACATTTATATTTTTTTAAATTTACTTATCTATTTATTTCTGAAGCACCCAGTGTAATGACTTAAATATCCCTCATTAGAATCAGCATATTCAGGACCTGCTCCTGATGTAAATATAAATACATAAATGTAAATGTAAATATAAATGCTTCATTCAAGGGTAATGTAGATAACAAACTTGTACATCCAGTTGATGATACACTCATGTAAACACAAGTTTATACGTTTAAAATGTATGTTTATCTATTTTTAAAATGGAAATGGGAAATCATTTTTGCCATCTTTTACACAGTGCGCCTTTAAAATCTGGAGCTGATTGGAAAGTTTATGAGTAAATCATAAAATGCAATATTAGTCATATTAGTCTTGTCTGTTCGTGTTACATCAAATCACTGCGAGTGTTCCTGAATGTTTCCAATTTCAATTATTTTCTTAGAAAATCTACGAGGCTATTCTCCAAGCGTCCTCCAGGGACACGAGAGGAGTCCAGGTTGATTTTAAGGAGGCAAAATTACACCACCACCACCCCCCCCCTTCCCCCCTCCCCCCTCCCCCTCCCTTTAATGATAGGACAGCAGGGTGATATCTCTCTTAAGATATTAGCTCATTAAATGAGATCATCCCCGAGTAATCATCCTTTGACAGCAACCATGACAGATCCTCAGCAGTCTACCTCCGACTCTCACGCTATCACACTGATGTCATTTCAAAAGCTCCTGCACGCGCGCGCGCACGCATGTGTGTGTGTTTTATGTTGTGGACCCTCCCACCACACACACACACACACACACACACACACACACACACACACGCACACACTTTGGTCACGTTACGGCACATTGGAAAACAAGCAGGTATAAAAACAAACAGGAAGCGAGGCGATGATGTTCCTCAATCAAGTAATACAAAAACTTCACCTTGCGTCGGACAAGTGGTGATTATTATACCACTTCTGCAAAATGTTTTCATCCTTTCTTTTTTTTTTTCTATGTTTTTTTTTTCTCATCGTCATCTGACCACCTGCAACTTCCATATGTCCTCCGAGTGCCAGTGAAGACATAAAGTAAATGAAAGCCAGACCTGCGCTTTGGGGTCCAGCGAGCTGTAAGGACCAAGTGTAATGGGAAAGCAGCAGCGCACTCCCACTGCACTGTACACAACAGTCATTAGGCAACCCATCTGCTCAACGCTCGCATGCTAAGCTGTAATTTTCAGGCTCTGATGTGTGTGTGTGTGTGTGTGTGTGTGTGTGTGTGCGTGCGCACGTCTGTGTGAGAGGCCATGCAGTGGTGGCGGGCACAGAGCAGGAGGAGATGCCTGTGCATGCATGTGCGTGCATGTCAGTGTGTGTGTTCACTTCAATGTGTGTGTGTGTGTGTGGGTGCGCGCTATTATCTGGATGTCATCATAACCACAGAAATCAGGGACTGATAGTATCCCCCCCCCCGCCAGAGTCACGAGAGCCAAGGGGCTCC
>JAFBJT010106153.1:115005-142979 GCA_016785325.1 Chascanopsetta lugubris
GTGTGTGTGTTCACTTCAGTGTGTGTGTGTGTGTGTGTGTGGGTGCGCGCTATTATCTGGATGTCATCATAACCACAGAAATCAGGGACTGATAGTATCCCCCCCCCCGCCAGAGTCACGAGAGCCAAGGGTCTCCTTTGACCACACACACACACACACACACACACACACACACACACACACACACACACACCGATACCGACACTTCCTCATTTCGTAGGTAAACATGTCCAGATTGGTGAAGTGGGATGGAATTCCCGCCTCGGTGGGAACTTTGCCCAGAACCATTTGTAAAGCCTCTTCTCTGCTGCTTCCCCTAACTCTTTACAGATTGTAAAACTCTGCCTTTTCTATATTGGGTTTCTCTGCAGAGGTCGTCGACCTTTTCTCTCAGTGGTTGACGACAGACCAGAAAAAGGAAAAAAAAAGGAAAAAAAATCAATCAATCAATCCAATCACACAAAATACACTTTATTCATATATGGCATACATGGTATTTTGGGAATACACTCGTGTCGTGCCATAGCTTATTGCTCCTGTGTAAATATTAAATATGTGGTCGGTGGACTTCATCATAACACAGCCAATTTGGACGGACTGTGAACGATTTAGATTGACCGTATTGTGCTGTATGTCACGCATTCAGCCTCCGAGTATAGTCGCGGATGGAAGCGCTGGCAGCCGTCCAGCCTCCGACTGTGGTCAACTTGAGCCATATGCCTCCCCCCCCCCCCCCCCCCCCCCCCCCCCCCCGAACTCAGAAGTATATGAAATAACATTTGTTTTATTATACTTAGCACAAATCTCATACACTCCCGAGAAACATTTTGGCATTGGAGTTGGAAAGCGTGCAAAGTCTCATCCGATGGCAGCCAGCTCAACCCGGCCCCCGCCCCCCGCCCTCCCGCTCTCCCGCCCCCCCCCCCCCCCCCCCCCGGCCCCCGCGTGCGTAGTAGCCCCACCCCGTCACCGCCGCCTTGCTCCGACTTGTGCCCTTCTCCAGGCTCTTCTCCTCTCCGGGCTCTTACCTCAGCAGGTTCAGCAGGCCTCGACTCATCCGGAACCACAGGAGGGGGAAAAATGCCGAGCACTTTGCTGCTATTTGTCCTTTTGGTTCCCCTCCTTGTGGGATTGCCTCAAATGTTGTTAACCACGCCATCATCATCATCCTCCTCATCATCATCATCATCATCATCATCTGTGGTGGTTTACGTGCCGATCGCATGCACAGGGGAAGCCAATGTGGTTTTTATATGTGGCTTCTGTCACGCTCCTCGTTACATGTCTGTTTACTGTGGCGGCGTGACGTATTCCTGGGGATGAGCGTTTGCTTAACTCTTCCGAGGTGTCGACCGGTGACGAGCGTGACCTCTGCTCTCGGCACTTTATCGTTCCGTGATTTTGGTCTGGTGTGGGAAGATGGGGGGGGGGGGGGTTGGGGGGGGGTGGCATCTGCGTCTGGGGAGGTTGTGCAACCAGACAATGTTGCACAAAGCAGCACATGTGCACGAAAACAGGCGCGGGCAGACACTCGACACGGACACTCGCGGTGGAGAACGTAAACAGGGATAAAGCCTGCGAACGGCCGTCAGTCAGCGCTGTGATGAAGACCCCTTTCCTCCCAATGAAAGGCTCCACATTAAAGCACATCAAAGGAATCTCTCAGCAGGTTTCATGCGATGGAAAATCTCACCATTTGTAGGCGGCTGTGGAAAAGGTCACATGCAGCCATGTCACTGTCACCATGAGCAATACAGTCGCACAGAAGTAAACAAAGAGGATCCTAATGGAGGAGAGAGGGCGCTTTTATCTGATCGGGGAGATGCTCGTAGACTTAAGCCTCGTGTATAAACACCCTTTGGTCTAAGAACGGGTCACATGACTTAAACAGCCTATTGTAATCTATGATGTTATCTGTCGTAATTATAATCACTGCAGTATTTGTGTTATTGTCATGGTCCTGCATGAAAATGGCCACTTTAGGTGTCTCTTACCTGAGCCGCTTAGGATTTTCCATTCTTTTAAAGTTTAAAAGGTCCTCAGAAAGTAGTCAATACTCAGGATTGAGTACAAATACAATAAAAAAAAAACATTTTATATATTACAATATTTTACATACAAAAATATCTATTTCAAAACTAACGCAAAAATGTATCTATGCATGATTATTTCATCCCTACTGTTTCCTTCCGACACTAATTTACAGTAAACATGCAAGCCCAAGGACCTACTGCAGTCATTCCAAATATTTATTGATACTTATACACAATTATCTAATGGAAAACCATTGGCATCTATATATTATTTACATTGCACTGAGAAGAAAGAGCTACTGGAGCCTTATTACATAATTGTAAACGATTACTATTACAGTTTACAGGTCGTAAGGTTCCAGTGTTTGTAATGAAATGCATTAAAGTGTTACAGACAATAGAGGTGAATGCGCTTGAACTATCTTTCAAATCAACATCTGACATTGGTTAAGACTGGGCATGTTTCCATAGCATCAACGTTATGAATAAAACGCAAGAGCCGCCATATTCTCTCTCCTTCGTCGGTTTATGACGATGTTGCAAAAAACAAAATAATTGACCAAACAAAAGAAGTGTGTGTGTGTGTGGGGGGGGGGGGCGCCATCATATGGCGGCCATATTGCAATCCATCACTTTAGATCTTTATAGCTGGCTGTAGCATTAACGACCATCAGGTGGTTCTGATACACAACCACACGCAGCTCATAGACCCACTCTGCCCCGCCCTGCGGGGCTCCGCCCACCGCAACTACTGCTGACCTCGTCTAGTTTGGGGTCAAAACTTCTGATATGGGTGTTGGTGAATGTCATGTCATGTCATGTCATGTCATGTCATCTTCTACCGCTAATCCAGTATTCTGGGTCGTGGGGTATTTCTACCCTTTTTCGGGGTGTCAGCGCCAGGGCCAGTGAGACACCGCAGCAGGGCCCGAGTGGGATTCGAACCGGTGACCTTTGCTTCCACGCGCCACGTTGGTGAATGTGTAGTTTGAACGTGTGAGGCTGAGTTACTCTCCAGCGATGAAGGGAATCTTGTGTTGGACCGATGCTGAGTGTGGCTCCGCTGCTTTGAATGAACTTGACAGAGGAAAGCGCCGGTCCCGTAGACCAAGCCGTGGCATCTCAAATATGTTCGAGCGTCCGAATTTACTCCTGCTTTGATTTTCTAAAAACTAAACTCACCGTGGATGAGCACAGCGGGCGAAACGTAGAGGAGGAGATCGAGGAGGGGGGGGAGGTGATGGATACTTCACAGAGACCCCTCCTGCTCTCCGCATCCTGCACGGGACCTAAAAACGACACATCTGCTTTTGTTTTTTCGTCCGTAAAAAGAGAGAATAAGGAAAACGGGGACGATTTGGAGCTGCCGTCGTCAGGGGAAGTCACATTAACGAATGTGGGCG
This sequence comes from Chascanopsetta lugubris, assembly GCA_016785325.1. Lineage (NCBI taxonomy): Eukaryota > Metazoa > Chordata > Actinopteri > Pleuronectiformes > Bothidae > Chascanopsetta > Chascanopsetta lugubris. The sequence continues at coordinate 118,442 of JAFBJT010106153.1, forward strand.
GGGCCTCCGGCACTGCGGTGCAGGCGGGGGGAAAGCTCTGGCCGACTGGACTTCGTGACACGCTCGCGGTTATGAAACAATAATAAGCTCGTGCCAGCGTCCCTTCACTCAAGTAATTCTATTAAATCCGTGATTGTGTTGGGAAAAATGTTTAGGGAAAGTCAGCGGACACAAACCACAGATATTCTCATTTGGTGTCGTCTGATGGCTGCTGAGTGTGGAGTTGTCCTTAAAGGAGCAGTGCAACATTATAAGAAATGTGTATTTCAAGAGTCCTGTTTCAATCAAAACGTTTTTTTTTACACATATTTAAACAGACATGATTTAAGACACTGAGCTTAGCTTTCATAGAGTCTTTTATTTGCTGAATCAGACAATATAACACGAGCTGTTACTTCCTGTGGCTAGTGACACTCCGTCATGGCTCAAGCTGTTTTTTTTAACCAGTGACCTTCATTACCAAAGGTAACCACTACTCTAACCACTGGGCCACTACCAGCCCTAAAGCTGTAACCCTAGTTTTGACATAGTAGTTGTCTACACTGGTTCCGTGTTCAGCAGTGGAGCAGCAGTGTGGTTCCTGATGTCATCGTGCTGCCATAGTCCCCCTCAGGATTCAATATGGGAAACACTGGAACACATTGCAAAACGAATAAAAGCCTTGTTTTGATCAATGAATCCCATCAGTAAACATGCACATGACTTGAGCTTTTACTTTGAAATGCGTACAGGAAGTGATGTAAATGATCTGTGATGTTATATATGCTGCACATCCATGGCTTAGCGGCGAAGGAGCCGCAGCCTGAGTGGACAAGAAGCAGACTGCTATGAGTGCTTGCTCACGACTTATACTAGTGGCGAGAAAGTGGTATTACACGCCGTCCTGTGTTCTGTTGCTCCATAATCTAATACACCTCTATGATGGCAAGACTCTTTCTTCTGTTTTGGCTCATTTCAAGGTGAAAAGAAAAACTAGCAATAGCTTCTCATTTGGAATTTTATTCTGATGCAAAAACCAATTTGTCCTCTAATTGTTTTGTCTTTAGCAACATGTCTATGAGCTTACTCAATATAGAGGACAGGGCTTTTCTAACCCCTCATTCATTTGCAATACAGACATAACTTTACAAAATCACACACAAAAAACCCAGCCCACATACCACACACATACCACATTATGCTAGCGTGTGATGCAGGAGGCATGCGTGTGGACTTGGCCTCGGCGGCTGTTTCAGCTCTTGGAAATTGGATTTCATCTGTAATAACAGCCCCGCTCGGTGGAGGCTGTTGCATAAAATAGAGACACGCTTTTACATACCTTGTAAAAATGAAAACAGCAACAAAGAAAAAAAGAGAAAGAGGGAAAACAAACCCGGCTAGTCACGCATCTTGCACAAGATGAGAAGTGGGAACAGCTTTGATGACCTCGGGGTATATGGTGTTGTACAAGGTTGGCAGGCGTTGCTGCATTTTAGGGCATTTAACGTTAAGTGCATGCACAGGCACACGCAATTACGCAGGTGTGTACACTAGCGCACGGATACACTGTACATGCATGGTGCGATTAACCATGTGTGTGCCTGCGTGTGCATTCGTTTGCATGCATGAGTAAGGATCTGCTCGGGGAGTTGGCGGCGGTACAACGGGGATTAGCGCCCTTGTGCGAGACTTTCAGTGGTGAGAGCCGTTTTGTGCAGAGTGCACAAGCGGACGGCCCGCTGAGCGCGGTGTACGGGCTCTCGCTGCCAGATGCCACGCTGGAGATATATTAAAGACTCTCGTCTCGTGTTTAAGGAACTGTCAGAATTTAGATTATATTAACTCTATCAAGGTTATTAGGTTCGGCATAAAACAGTTTTTGGCAACCGACGATTAAACGAATTAGAAACCCCAGTGTATACACACACACACACATGCGCGCGCGCACACACACAGGCCAAGTGGATGATATAAACGCACTAATTTTATCAAATGAATCATGGAGGATGATCTGGAATAAGACGAGGTGTTTATAAGGCTTTATACCACACATTTCCTTCTCTAAATAGGGTTAGTAGGTTTGATGAAGATGTGTTTATCACACCACTGCCCTGAGTCAAGTCTTTGGCACGAAGTCGGTCTGATAAATGGAGTGGGGCCTGGGCTCGGAGGAGTCTCCTCTTCGAGCGTAGCAACATCTCCGGGGTTAGAGGGAAGAGATAGGGAATGTGTGGATGGATCAATTAGTCTGTGGTTCTACTGGTGTATTCCAGCTATGTGTGTGTGTGTTGTGTGATGACACATACACACACGCACACACACACACCCCAGAACCTGTGTGTCTTTTGTCTCGGGCCCGCAGCATGTTTTTTGGTGGTGTTGACTCCGCTCTGCTCACTCGTCATGACTTTGTTGTTGACGCAGCGGACGCCAAGATGATGCTTCTTACACATGCAACAACTGGGTGTGCATGCGGTCCCTGGCGTCTGACGCGGAGCAATTGGAATATTTGTATGTATCTGCGTGGAAGCAGCAGACACCCGCAGCTTTGGCTTTTATGTAAGAGGGGCCATAAATATGTCAGTGCACACATAAAAGCGAGGAACGTGCACTGTCTGTGACACTTCTTAATGCCTTCAAAGTTGCATGTCAGCCCCCATGAACACATTCTCTCCCCTCTGATATCGCTTGTCGGTGATTCATGTCTGGGTTTTGTAAATATTATGGCCAAACTGGCGGCGGAGGATGATGGACTGGAGTTGTTCGCCCACACTCATCACTTTATTTTTTTATTTTTTTTTAGAAATAAACCCACGACACATGACGTGCTGACACACACGCTGATTGCGTAAATTTTGGGAACAGCAAAGTAATGTCCTCCGTAATAAAATCTTTCATATGGTTGCGTGATGATGACCGTCGGAGGGATGTGACGCACGCCAGCGGTCTCTGCGAAGATGGCGTTCGCACCAAATCTGGTTAACATGAACCTGGTCCGTCACACGGGATTTCATGGGATGTTTGCGATTGTTTACTTTCTAGATGAGAACATTTTAGGACTATTTCACAAGAATCTCACATTTGATTTCTCATTTCTTAGGGCAACATTAAACTTATTGAAGGCATAGTGTCGCTCCCCGACTAATAAATAACTGTATTTACTGCATGTGACCATTTACAGAGTAATATACTTTTTTTTTTTTACTTTAGATACGATTTTTAAAATTTCACTTTACAATATCACTTTCTTAATATAAAATGTATCTTTCAAGAACCAGGTTGATCTACAAGGTTGTTTTTATAGCTGCCTTATATTGATGGGACATATATCATTACGAAATAATATAGTATATTATAATATAATATAACATAACAACATAATAAAATATTATATAGTATAGTATAATAATAATAATCAGAATCATAATCATAATAATAATATAATATATCTACTAAGTTATTTAACACTACAGTTGGACGTTGTTAGTACAGGAAAAATAAGATCAAATGAAAGTATAAGTCATTAAAATCGAATAAAATATTGAAAAGCAAACGATGACCATGTCATACTTCAACATCCACAGCCCTGCAGCTCCTCTCTGAGACGATCCAATAGCGCCATCTATGGACGGAAGCCGGCTGCTGCCTCTCAGCCCCTGAGGTGACACACACACCATCATCTCACCGCCCCTGCAAAACACAGCAGCGCAGGCCGGTGTCCCTGTGTGCGTGTGTAGAACAGGATAAACAACAGCGCCAAGATGTCTGACATGGAGGACGATTTCATGTGCGACGATGAAGAAGATTACGACCTGGTATTTACGACTATTATTCATTCTAACGCCTTCTATTTCAGTGTTTTGTCTTCACTAGCAGCGAGCAGGGCTAACAGTTTAGCTAGCTAGCATGTCGGCTAACATCAAGCTGAGAGCGGGTGAGTGTAGTTAGCTTGCTAGCCGGCCGGCTAACGAAAGTTGGCTTTAGCTAGCAGGCATTTAGCTAACGTTAATAAACAGCAACCACGTCGGTTTGCTAGATTTGTGTTCATTTAGCTTACAGACATTTGTGGGACTGTCTTGCAGCCATGAAAGGCAGACCACTGGGGTTGTTTCCAAGCCATAGCATGCTATATTAAAACTGTATTTTATGCTTAGCTCCGTGCTAGCTAGCTAAGCGTTGTCACTGGGATACACCAATTTATAAGCATGCTTGTGCCCAAACTCAGGAATACTCAGAGGACAGCAACTCGGAACCAAACGTGGACCTGGAGAACCAGTACTACAACTCCAAAGCCTTGAAGGAGGATGATCCCAAAGCAGCACTCAGCAGTTTCCAGAAGGTGGAGTAATGCTCCTCGGAATATGATGTTGTCCATGTGGTTAGTGATGCATGTGTTGACATCTCCTGCATGTGTGCTGTCGCTCAGGTGTTGGAGCTGGAGGGAGAGAAAGGAGAATGGGGATTCAAAGCGTTGAAACAGATGATCAAGATTAACTTCAAGCTGGTATGCTGCCATTGTTTATGTTCACTTGGCTCATGGGATTTGACCTCATGTGTGATGGGGCGATGTGAAATGATTTTTTTTTTTTTAAATGTCTCATCTCGACCCTGCAGACCAACTTTCCTGAGATGATGAACCGGTACAAGCAGCTGCTCACGTACATCAGAAGTGCGGTCACCAGGAACTACTCGGAGAAGTCTATCAACTCCATTTTGGACTATATCTCTACATCCAAACAGGTATCACCATGGGGCAGAGGAGGATACGTGGGCTGTTGTGCCCCTAAAACTAAGTGAATCAAGTGTCTGTAATGTGTTTGTGTCGTTTACAGATGGATTTACTACAGGAGTTTTACGAAACAACACTGGAGGCTTTGAAAGATGCAAAAAATGACAGATTGTGGTTTAAAACAAACACAAAGGTACGTAGAGAGTCTCATGGGGTTCTCATCTATCTCACTTGGTCATTTCCCGTGCGCTAAGATGATTTTTCCCCTTTCAGTTGGGGAAGCTGTATTTGGAGAGAGAAGAGTACGGAAAACTTCAGAAGATCCTGAGGCAACTTCACCAGTCATGTCAGGTAATGGGATCAATTTGTTATTACCCTGTGTGATTGTGTAAGACATTGGTTCAGAGAGCAGCTGTGGCACAGGGGTGAGAGTTGTCGTCCTTAAGCAGAGGGTTGGCACGTTGATCACCGTCTTTGCCAAGTGTGGGGCGCCTTCAGCAAGATAATGAAAACAGGAAAAACGAGCATTATTTATATTTTCAAATGTAATTAATAAAAAATATGAGCAGGCTGCTCTTTGATGCAAGTGTCTGGTTGTTATACTGAACCCCATGTTGTAGATTAATGTGCTATACGAATGTTTTGTGAATGGCTGAATGTCAAAAACGAACTGTAAAGTACCGCTAGTAGCCGTCAAGACTAGAAAATCATCATATAATTTAATTGTTATTCTTAACAATTTCCATTGTTATGAATAGTTGCATCATTTTAGCCCAGGTGTTCCCAGAAGCTGATTGTGGTGTTGTTGTGTGATCCACAGACAGATGATGGGGAGGACGACCTGAAGAAAGGCACACAGCTGCTGGAGATCTACGCTCTGGAGATCCAGATGTACACGGCACAGAAAAACAACAAGAAGTTGAAAGCGCTGTACGAGCAGTCGCTTCATATCAAATCTGCCATTCCTCACCCGCTCATTATGGGGGTTATCAGAGGTACGATGGTGCACACATACTGTAGCTTCGTGTCCTGGTCGGGTGAGAAGTTTTGCTGAAAGTGCTGTGTGTTTGTTGTGATCAGAGTGTGGCGGGAAGATGCACCTGAGAGAGGGGGAGTTTGAGAAAGCTCACACAGATTTCTTTGAGGCCTTTAAAAACTATGACGAGTCTGGAAGCCCGCGAAGGACGACATGCCTGAAGTACCTGGTCTTAGCTAACATGCTGATGAAGTCAGGAATAAATCCTTTTGACTCTCAAGAGGTAGGAAAATATACGTTTTTGAAGTCGGATATATGATCAAACACATACTAAATGTATTTTGATCGTTTTTGTTCCTTATATTTTTTCCTTATTTCCCCCCAAAGGCCAAACCATACAAAAATGACCCAGAGATCCTAGCAATGACAAACCTAGTAAGGTAAGTGCCATTGTCTGTGTTCTGGAATTGACTGTACACCTGGTGTAAATAATGAATCAAATAAGGTGGTATAAACTAGTGAAAGTAGATCCTGCAGCTGAATATCCCAAATTAGTTACATATGTTAAAATGTATTACTTGTTGGAGCCTCACTCCAGATTACGCTCCAGTATTAACAACCTAATATTTGTAGATGTTCTTATCTATGAATCAATGCCCTGTCATTTCCCTGTAGTTCAGTATCATACATTACAAATATTTAGTGACTTGTCTTTATTGATAAAAACCTTTCAAAACCGTATTCTGTCAACATTTCATCGTATTTGCATAAATACCTCAACATGACTATTGTTCCACCAAACCTTCAGCCCTCCCCTGTTTCCTGGTTTGCTCTCATTTGTCCACTTGTTGACATAATCTGCTGCCTCTGTTTCTCTGTTGAATCCACGTGTTTTAACATTTTTATTTCGCAAAACAAGAACCAAAGAGCACACGCCCAAAACTTGATAAGAATAGTGTTTACACAAACGCCAGTGTGTTTGACAGCTGTCAGGATGAGAGTGGTTCTGTGGGTCACAGAAACACAATGTATTTTCACAGTAACAACACTGGATGTTTTCCTCCTCCAGCGCCTACCAGAACAATGACATCACTGAATTTGAGAAAATCTTGAAAACAAACCACAGTAACATAATGGACGACCCCTTCATTAGAGAGCACATAGAGGGTGAGTGGAGAACGTGACTTCAGGCCACAGTGATGTGAAAAGTATTGGAGCTGATCATGTGACCTTGTGTTGCAGAGCTCTTGCGGAACATTAGAACTCAAGTACTTATCAAACTCATCAAACCCTACACGAGAATACACATCCCCTTCATTTCTAAGGTAAGTCGACACGTTCAAGGTTGTGCTCTTACCTGTTGTCTTCTCTCTGATCATACTTTTTGAATATTAATGGACAATGGTGATAGGTCGGTCTGTTAGGTCATTCTTTGTCTCTGTTTATTTATTTGTGGGCAATATTACGTGTAAACAAATACACTAAATTAAAGCCCAATTCATATTGTAGGTTACACATAGACAGAGACCCTACACCAGGGATGTCCAAACTGTGGCCCGTGGGCCAATCGCGGCCTGCAAATCATTCTTGAATTGGCTTGCAGCAAATTCCCAAAAATATAATGGAACGTGGCCTGTGTGAAATTTGCTCTGGACTTCATTGCACTAACACTAAAACACCCTCTAGCTATTTGGCAGTCTGATTGCAAAGCAACCCACACAGACCTACTCACAACAATGAATTCTCACAGCTGTGGCTGCACATGCTTCAATGCAGTTGCATGAATTTGCCTTATATGGAAAGACAGAGGGTTCGGGGAAGAGCTCATTACATTTTAGTTGTGTCCAGGATTATCTTTTGTTTTATTCTAGCAATGTAATATCATCATTTCCAACCCACACTTTATTTATTTATCACTCAACGATGTCTGCAGGTCTTTTGAAGCTCAACTAAAACACTAAAACCATCTTTTAACCAGTAATTTAACTTGTCGTCCTTTCCGAGTTGAAAATGAGCCTGGTCTTCTGTTGCAGGAGCTGAACATTGACGTGTGTGACGTGGAGAGTTTGCTGGTGCAGTGCATCTTGGATAAGTACGTCTATCTTTCACGTGGTTTCCGAGAAGTCTCAGCAAAAATAATGACTGCCTTCTCGTTAACAGTTGGGTCTTCCTCATACCAGCTTTCATGTAGCCCTTAACCGTCAGCCAGCTGATGTGAATTGACAGCTGCAGTTACATTCTGTACTTCATTGTGTTACGCTAATATTGATCCGACATTAGCAGCTTCATGCTGCACGGGTTTACAGATGGAAATGCCTTGAAAGGGGTGACTCCCTTCATGATGTACTGTGGTGACGTTAAGCCTCCTTTCTCACTCTGTCGTCCGTTTTCCTTCAGCACGATCCACGGCCGCATCGACCAAGTGAACCAGCTACTAGAACTGGACTACCAGAAGAGGGGAGGGGCTCGCTACACAGCTTTAGACAAATGGACTAATCAGCTGAACTCTCTGAACCAAGCCATCGTTAGCAAGCTCACATGATGGCATGTAAAAAAAAAAAATTGGGAGACAAGGAAAATGGCATGTTCGAATAACATCCATAAAACGTATGCTCCTGTGCTCCTCCCAGTAATACCCTCTGAGACAAGATGCACGGCACAGGTTTTTAAGAACCAATTGAAGAAGACCCTGAAGTGTGTTGTTTTTGTCCCGGTGAGAGAGGGAGTCACTGACACTTATTTTTGTTTTCCATGTTCCTGAATTGGCAGATCCATGTGCAACACACAAATGTTTCAGTTCTGTAAAAAAAACCAAAAGACAAGAAAAATCAAACAACACAAGTCCAGTGTGTATGAAAACATGTACACAGTATTTAATGTATACTGTTGCCTGTTGGTAATAAACATATTTCTCTCAGCACTTAAAGGATTCAGCTGCCTTTGAACTATGTGATGGGATTCAGTTAAATAAAATGTTTTTAACTCACAAATGAGCCACAAAGGTCATGTCTCTGATTTGCTTGCTTTGAATTAACACTGGGGGCAGTTCAGTGGTGTGATCTGCTCGCAACACCGTCACCACCGGGGATCACTTACATCTGTACAAACAGTCAAACATACAGCACCTGACTTATCTTTTCAGAAGTGTAAAGTTTCCCGGGTTCAGCTGCTGGACATGGTACCAGTTTGACGTTAGACTGGTGTGAGACATTTGATGCATGGCCTCATTTGTGCATCTATTTTTGGGGCGGTGTCTTCAGCCAGGAACTTCTTGAAAAGGCCCAGGGTTAGTACTGTTATTTATGTTCCATGTTCTTCTAGTGTAATCCAATACAATGAAAATGTAAGAGATATTGATGTGGTTTGATATTAAAGGCGCAGTGTGTAAGATTAGGGCACACCTAGTGGTGAAGTTGCATATAGTGCAGCTGAAGACCCCATAGCCCATCCTACACTAGCACATATGTAGGAGTTAACTATGGAAGCCTCCAGTTATTAGAATTTAGACATCTGTCCATTCAGAGAACATCATGTGCAACATGGCGGCCTTCATTGGAGTGGACCTGTTACTGTTGTAAACATCAAAGGTTAAGTTTATAGTGTCTTAAACAATCATTCATACACTTGTGTAAGTGTACACTTTCTATATTCAACAACTGCTGATGAAAATATGTCCACCCAAGGTCTTGCAAGCTAGACCTTTAAAGATGTTGATTTTAGGATTTAGGGAAACCTAGTGGGGAAATTGCATATTCCAGCCAGAGACGCCACAACTCACATTCCCTGACTCCTGGTGCTAATATAAATTTGAACATGTGAACATTTTAGGTAATGATGCTGTAATTGCAAAACATTTTTTTTTAAATCTGAGCATGATTATTACAAATAAAGTTGTATATTTTGAAATGATGAACAAATATATAAATTGTGAAATCCTTTCACCAAAATCTTGCATACTGTACCTTTAAACCTCAACACGATTAACAATAACATTTCTAATTTGCACTAAAAGTTTTTTTTTTAATCGATTAAAAATAGGGTATTGACGCTTGTTTCATTGTGTGTGTCTAGTCATGTATGACGCATGACTTCAAAACAAACTTAGAAAAAAAACAAAACAAAAAAAAACAAGCGCCTTTCTGGTCCACGTCGGCTTCCGTTCCAGGTGACTCCCATTTCCATACTGACAGCACTTCTGCGCTGTGAGCCGCAGATCCCAGACCACAGGCTGGTCTGAGCGCAGCTCCGTCAGCTGACGCAGCAGCATCTAGCAACAGTTAGCTGGGCAGTCCGGTCAACGAGCCCTCGGTGATCCTCCACCGAGCCCCGTCGTTATTATTATCCCAGTTTACAATGAAGAAGTTAAAGAGGCCCAGCTCCTGACGTCCACTCCGTGGTCGATGAAGCTTCGTGGCGGAGAGGGTGACTGACATGGACGCTCATGACAATAAGGTAGAGTTTTATTTTTTTCTCTCCTCCTAAATGGTTTGCTTTTTGTGGTGGTCGTGCTAACACGTTAGCATGTGGCGGGGAAAAAAGGGAAAATTAAGCCACCGAGGCCCATTTTAGGTTTTTCTTTAATGCCAGTTACAAAGCTTATATTCTTTTATAGATTTCGAGAATAGCAGCGTTGCTTCAATTGGATGTCAACTGCCTCTTTGTGTTATTATCTTACGCACAGCGGGGTTTGGGTAACCGCACAGCAGCGGCGAGACTGTTATTCCCTTTGGCTAGCAGGCTAACGCGAGAGCAGCTAACGGTAACCGCAGCTAATTGGAAAAAAAAAAAAATTAGCAGATAATGCATTCATTCACATTTATTACTATTAATGCGCATGTTTCCTGTTGTGAAAACGACTTGCATTAATTTGAATGACAATTCAACTGTTCTGTAAATGAATAAAACAGAGCCCGTGCTCAAACGTTAGTCCTCTCCTGCTAGCTTGTTAGCTACCTCATGCTACAAAGGCTAAACACCTGAGCTGTCATGTTGTTGACGGCGCTGATAGCGTCAGTCGGAGGCGTGCACGGGCACAGAGCTGCCTTTGTGTTTTGAAACTCTTAATGTTTCGATAAGGGGACTCGACACTTGGCAGTAGTGTGCGTACCCGGGCAGCAGTGTGGAAGTGGGGCGGGGTGGAGGAGGTTTCATGACACTCTCAGGAGGAGGAATGTCTGGTTCTTCTGCATGTATGACATTCCACTCCCTCTCCGTGTTTGTAATGGGCAAAGTTGACTCGATGCTCGGCTCCGTGTCAACGCATCTCCCCATAGCACTTCGGGTTCACGGTGGAGCGTGCGTGATGTTGCGTGACTTTATCTAAACATGTGTCACTTATATTTAGAAAGGCAGATTATTAGGTACACCAAGCTCCCCCGCTGCAGTTTAATAATATTATAATATATTCCATCGCTGTCTTTAGGAGGATTTTGATTTAACCCCGACTAATGTTGTTGACATAAGATTTAAAAGCATTAAAAATCAACTTCCTGTCAAATAATCAATATTTGTGTCATTTCTTATACACACATTATATTGCTGCTATATTGCACATTACAACCACTTTGATGGTAGTAGAGGCTGGGTGCAGTTCAGTTGTAGAACATGTGCCATGATTGCATGAGGTCATGGGTTCAATTCCCAGCCTTTCCATCCACCCTATGTACCATGTGGCTTAGGATGAAATGTCTGCTAATAGAAATTGCAGAAGGTAGTTGTGTTATTGCAGGATTGTTGTAGTAGATTGTATCATTGGATGCCAGGTGGGTTCAGTACAGTTCAGTAGGAGTTCACTCTGTATGGCTGACAGTTATTAACCATTTATTTTTCGTTTGCTAAAATTGGACAGAATCAGTTTTATTTTCATTGTAAACACACAACATTTCAAAATATTGATTTTCGGCCTCGTTTTCTGCTAATGACTGGTTTTAGTATCAGTCTTGAAAAAATAATTTGTGTTGGCTCCAATTGCAAGACTAAGACATTGTTCCTGTCGTATGAAAATGATTGTTCCAGCTTTGTTGTATTGTTTTGCATTGAATATTGTCCCCTGCCATTTATGTAGAAAAAATAATGTATTCTTCCGTTGGCCACGCCATTGTTCTTGGAGGGAGCTGGCTGACATCGTTGACATTACATTCACCAGCATTTGAAACAACGTCCTGCGAAATGATCCCGATTTTCTACCAACACCATCTCAAATTGAACATTGTAATTGTCATGAGGTTTGTAGTTATATTGCAGGACCATCGTAGTTGTTTCTCAATGTACTGGATAAATAACAACTGCACCGCAGCTGCAGATTATTGATACGATAAGATAAAACTAACATATCTGACATGCATTTATGCATGAATCCATCTTAATCTTAGAGGGTCATAAAGGGAGCTGGAGACATTGTAATAGTAGGAACCGCGCATTCGGAGCAACACCTCTCCAATCAAAGGTTGCAGTTACTTGAGAACTGCTTGGATATTATGCTCAGTAAGCCTTATATGTACGCCCCCTGTTTGTATACCGTCGTCCCTGCCATTGTCTCACAGTGGCAGGTAGTGTCTGGTGGTGTTGGAGAGCAACTTGCTGTGAAAGTAAACGCACGGACAAACGGAGGCGTTGTGAGATCAGAAGCCCCCCGCTTGAATCTCTGTCATCGCCAGCGGATGCACATCTGGGCTCTGACCTCATTGTCTTTCCCACAATCGCAGCTATTCTCAAGGAGACCGATGCACAAACACTCAGGGCTGAATCAAGAGATCCATCCTCCGACTGCCCCCGTCCGTCCGTCCGTCCGTCCCTCCTTCTTTCAAAGATCTCAGAATTGAAGCCATTAGCGCAAATGAGGCCTCCACGCCGCGGCTTGTAATTAGCTTATCCTTTAGTGCTGTCCCTGCCTCATCCTCTCAAACATAATCCTATAACAACAACCTATCAGCCAAACTGTACAGGTTCAGACCAACCATTGTGTCATGAACTCCCTGCTGCCACGTATCAGTCCAAGCACGGAGGCTGTCGTTTATCTTTGCCGGTGTAATTAAAATGTTTCTTCGAATGTGGCAATGGGGGCTTTGCCTCCATTCACTGTTTAGGTGGGATGGATCCCCATGAATCACCTTAGGAAAACGGAGGGATCAACCCACTGTCAGTGACAGTGGAAGACAATAGCTGTCTGTGCCACATCCACCGGCTGCACTGTTCCTCTGTTCATTCATCCCACCACAGCTTCAGAAGTGAGGGGGCGTCTTTGCATTCTAAACCCTGTCACCTCTCCTCGTCCTCTGCGCGACTCTAGAGTATTTTCAATGGGACCTCTCACACAGAGCGGCTACAAAGCGACATTGGCATGGATTTGAACACCGCTCACGCTGTAAGACAGTGAGGGAGGAAATATGGCAAAGAATTGGGCGGCGTTTTGCCGTAAGGGGCAGACCTGGTGTGTGCATCATATAGTCAAGAGTGATGATTGTAGAAGAGTGTAAAATAAGCTCAGTGAGCTGAATCCTGCGCTCTGATTCACTGCAGAAGAGTCTGAAGTGGCTGAGTGATTGAGCCCAGACTCGTGACCTTTGACCTGTCTGCGGTGCGCTGTGCCATTTCCCTCCCTCACCACGGCATTCGTGATGTGTTCAGCCCCCTGAGTATGACAACCCATTAAATTAGACCCAGTTTAGAAGAGGACGACTTCGGGTCAGTGCACAGTCACTTGGAGGGAAGCATCACTGTGCCTTCGCCCGCTGTAAACAACTCCTAGCCTATTGACTGAACCATTTGATTTATAGCTTTTGATCAGGTATTCTATGAAGATTTATCTTTAAGCCTTCTTTAAACTGACTTATCGCCTACATACAGAAGGGTTGTTGTTGTTTTTTTTATCTAGCAAAACGATCAACGTGCACTGATTATGTCATCTGACAAACATTATAACACAATGAGTGTGTAATGACTGGGTATGGTAACACAGGGCTTCATCCGTTCCCCTCTAAGGGCTTCAAAAAGAGATACATGTTGTCCTCTAGCACATCACTAGTGATGCTTTTATATATTATATTTTAGTTGTGTCACTTTCTTTGGAACACCATAGAGTGCAAGTGCCACGAACCGAGAGATCCTCAGAGTCAGTCTTCAAGTGCACATCGACCATAATCGCACATTTGTAGTTTTCAGTGTCGCCACATCTTACACACCTAAATGCATTAAAAGTTCATATCTCCTCTATTGGCTTTGAGTCACTACGGCTTATGAGACTCTGTAATGACATGTTTATTTGTGTCTTTGCAGGATGTAAAACTTTCAGCTGAAGTGGAACCGTTCATCCCTCAGAAGAAAGGTCTAGAAGGAACCTTAGTCAGCATGAGTCTATCTGGAGAGGCCGGAGGAGGAGGAGGAGGAGGAGGAGGAGGCGGGGGAGGAGGAGGAGGGGGAGGAGGAGGAGGAGGAGGAGGCGGGGGAGGAGGAGGAGGAGGAGGGAGTGGAGGTATCGGCGGAGGAGGAGGAGGAGGAGGAGGAGGGGGAGGAGGGGTGGAAACCGCTCCCATACCAAGCTACCTCATCACCTGCTACCCTTTCGTCCAGGAGAACCAAGCCAACAGGTACTGCTCCTCCACCATTGGGGGCGGGTGGACACGGGGGGGGGGGGGGGCACACAGGGGGAAGCCCGGTGTCCCGATTCTAAACGGTTCAAGTGCCATCTTCTCCCCTCTGGTCCATTCTATTCTCAGAATATCACTGTGTACTATAATAAGAAGAGGAGAACACGGTGTCCCAGATGTTTTCTCACAAAAGAGACGGAAGAGATCAAATCCTTTTCAACAGTCGGCGGAGTGAGAGCCTTGCGATTGCCCTCTTGTTTAATACTGCTCAATTATGAATGGAAACCTCCCCCAGAGTTGGAGAAAGGGTTTACATGGAAGCTCGGTTTGTGTTTCCAGTGGCTCTTTTCTTTGTCCCGAGTGATCTGCTGTATCCTGCTCACATCCGTTTTCTTCCGTTTCCTTCCCCGCCATTTGAATGCAAGGAAATAACGCGGCGTAGTGAAGCCCCGCTGTGAAAATGTCATGTGGATCCTTATCAACGCTCTGTGCGACAACAAACTAACTATCTCCCCTCTCATCATGTTGAGTCAGGCCCTGCCCCTGACTTTCCAGATCAGCTAGAACCTGATTTTTCGCGGAACATATTTTTAAAAAGTCCCTCAGCGTCATTGCATGTTGAGATTCTTTTAGGGAGCGGGGTCGAAATGCTTCAGTGAGTTTGATTTGTGGAAGTTTCGCGTTGCAGCTGAATATCCCTCATCTCACTCGTCACCTCCAAGCATATGGGACAACCTATAGCTAGAACTTCAGTTTTGTTTATTATGTCCATTCTAGGCTACTGTACGCTTCTATGTTTCAATATTGCCAGTTGAAATGGAATTAATGTTGCCTTTATCTTTTGCACTGCACCTTTATTTCTTTGTGTGAAGTATCTGGTGAGTTTAGAATTGATTTCACTTGTTTTTCATCACTTCCTGTCCCCTTAAATATAGTCCTTTTAGCCTATAGATTGACCATTATTGATGTATATCTTTGACTAATAGATTATTTTGTGTTAAGAAAATATTATCTGCATCAACGCCTTCATTTTATATTTTTGTTTCCGTCTTTGTGGCAATTTCTGAGCCGTCCTAAATTGTTAAAATACTTAAATATTCAAGACAAAATACTTGTAATGTGTGTAGAGATTGTAGGCACTGCCAGAGAGGAATTATTTTTGTTTTGTTTATGCTATCTTGAAAGATTTGCATATTGGCAGTATCTGACCTTTATTCCTCTCCTGCTTCACAGACAACACCCGATGTATAATGGCGGAGAGCTGCGCTGGCAGCAGCCCAACCCCACCCCCGGTGGACCGTACCTGGCCTACCCCATCCTGTCTTCCCCGCAGCCCCCCGTGTCCAACGAGTACGCGTACTACCAGATCATGCCTGCCCCGTGCCCACCCGTCATGGGCTTCTACCAGCCCTTCCCAGGGACCTACGCAGGCCCGGTTCAAGCTGGAGTCATCAACCCCATCTCAGCAGATGTGGGGGAAAGGCCACTGCCACTGGGACCAGCGTACGGGATGGCCAGCCAGAGGGGGCGGGGCCTGGTCCGACCCAGCATTCTCCCAAAGGTACACGGTGTTAATGGGCGCATTGTGCTCCTGTCGCGTTTGCGTCATAGGTGATTTATGGCTTTTCATCCTCCAGCTTGCAAAGTGAGTGTTTCTCTCCCCCGCAGCAACAGTTGGGTGTTTGCCCGCCCTCAAGAGGTCGAAGGCCTCCAGCTACCCGGAATGTAGCCGTGCAGAAGGAGGTGTGCACCCTGGGACCCGATGGCAGGACCAAGACTGTCATGCTAGTGGACGCAGCACAGCAGACAGGTAAAAATATTAGGGTCAAAGATACGTTTAAAAACATCCTTGCATGGTGGATATAAAGGTTTTACTTTGTTATTTTCTGTATTTATCTTATTTTACAAAAGAACTTGTGTTTATGACCAGGGAGCGCCTGGTCTTAAAATGCCAGACTTTGTTCGAATTAGCAACGTGACAGTAAAGAAGAAGCGATGCTGTCAGCAAAGTAGTTTGGCAAAGAGGCGACAAGTGCAAGAGTGTCTGGTCTTACAGGTTAACGACGCATGTCCTCAGCTCCCTGTACGACGTGGAATGCAGAGTTTCCAGTCAGAATGGTTTCACATGTGCATCTCATGATGTCATCCGGGTTATCTCTGCTTCCCAGAAGCCAGCGCCTATGTAAATAGTTTTTGCTGTGTTATTTTGGTACAATGTGGCATGAAAACATCAACAGAGTTAACTTCAGGCCAAAGTTTTGTTCGACTGATTAATGTCTCCGGTGTCTGTCATTGTTTTTTTTATCATCGTTTGAAATGTGAAAGTTTTACTCCCCTTCTCCCGCCCGCAGATTTCCCGGGTGAGGTTGCAGCGCGAGGTTCTGGTGAGCGGGCGAGTCCACTGTTGTGGAAGAACAGAACAAAGAGAAGACGGGCGTCGCACCCGGCTGAAAACTACAACGAGCAGGGGGCCAGTGAGGCGGACATAGACAGTGACAGTGGATACTGCAGTCCCAAACACAACCAGGCAGCTGGGGGAACACAGCGAACTGCAGAGCATTCGACAGCACCCACGGTACATTCAATATTATTTTAGGATAATTAGAAATCACAACAATTTGGTTTGGTGCAACAGAAATGCACAATGTGAGCATCTTAGCGCTCAGTCAACAGGAAGCTGAGTATTCCTTAATTCATCCTCAGTAGGTTTTTCATCCACAGTTAATTCAGGTTGTAGTTAAATGAGGGCATTTCATTCAACTACTGCCCTTGTCCCTGTGCAAGAGTACATGAGGGGGATTGAATTACTGACTGCAGTATGTCCAACTCTGCCATAACATGTAGTTATTTGTCAGCTTGTTAGCGTTGGACCAATTACGTCACAGAACAAACAATGCATTTAGCTACAGTTTGCTTGCGCGAAACACTTCTGTGCATTTCCATGTCGTGCTGTACACTTGAGTTTTCAGCATACATCCTATCTGAAGTCCAACAACAACACGATCAGCTCACATTTAATGCTGTTTAAGTTCAGAGTCAAAGCCCAAGGCAGGAAACCGTGGAGCCTGTGCAGAGCGCATGGGTCAGTTTGGGTCTGATTGGCAGAAAATTAGTCGGACGAATGCATTGAATCAATTTTTCAAGTGTCATTAACATAATGACTAGAATCCAGACCGTGGCTTTCATAGTGTGCGCTCCTCACTGCAGATTGCCCTTTAGTTTGGAATTGTGGGCGGAGTCTGCGAGTCCTGTATGTTTCTGTGCGTGTGCCTGAGCATGGGTTTCATTGTTGTTTGTGAATTGTCAGAATACCTAAAGTGAATGTCAGAGTTGAAGTACTCCTGGTACTCGTGTATTGACGCTTTAATAGATATTAAACTGTCACAACAGCTTGGATTATTGACGTCATTGTCACTTGGCAGAACGACTAGAAAATACCACAACAAATGACTTGGCTCGGTGATGAGTGGTGATGAGCGGTTAGTTTAATCATCTTTATCTTCACTGTGCTATTAACGCAAAATTGTCATACACTTGATTCATTAACTTGTCTCCTTTGTCTCTGTATTTGTAGGTAATGCATGGAGTGGAGGCTGGTGTCATGACGGGTAGGTTTCACACAACGAGGTTTTTACAATCACCTCATCGTATCAAATTTCTATTTTCTCTCAACTGAACAGATTTTTCTTATACCTTCAAGTCTCTTATGTGCGCTTTTTGTCCGGTAGCAGATACCTGGGTGAACGTGGCTTCTCAGGCTACATCAAAGTCCTGGGGCGACAGAAACGGTCAGTTTCACCGCGCAGACCAGAGGAAGAGTCTGGAACAGAGAAACTTCTCACAGGTACGATCTCTGTCATGAGACAGAGGATGTGCAGGTACCACACTAGAATCCTGTCTGACTCCTCTGTGCTGTGACTCTCAGGATTTCCACAGTACTTATCCGGGACGTTTGCCACCGAACCAACCAGAACAAAGAATACAGCCAGCGGCCGGCACCGGCACCGAGCTCCCTCCGGAACCGCTCTACTTCGAGGTCAGAGACGCTTTCTTTTGAATTTCACTTCAACGCCAGTATCGTGACACATAGATTTCAGAGTTATGCAGCTGTGCTTAAGTATTTTCTCCCGCTGTTTCAGGATGAGGACGAGTTTCCAGACCTGGCTACAGGTGGGTCCGTCCAACGTAACAACAAACCAGAGGCGGCTCCAGCCCAGGCGCAACCTAAACTGCCCAAAAACCTGGTGAGAGAAAGTGTTTCCTGAACATGTTAAAGACCTATAGAGTTCATTACCATTTGCAGAGTATTATGTGTAAATCAAGCCAAAATAATGGAAATAGATACCTACTAAAGCAATCGCAGGTGTGTCCCACTGGCATGTACTCACTCACCTGTGTCTCGATGTGCATCGCAGCTGGACAACCTGTCGGAGAACTCCCCCATCAGCATCGTGCAGACCCCCATCCCCATCACCACCTCTGTTCCCAAGAGGGCCAAGAGCCAGAGGAAGAAGGCTCTGGCTGCTGCTTTGGCCACAGCACAGGAGTACTCTGAGATCAGCATGGAGCAGAAGAAACTCCAGGTACGTACGAGCCTTGAATCCGACATGTTTCGGCACCTTGTTTGAGCCGCTCCGCTCCGTCCCTCAGGCCCGCCTGGTTGTATTATCTGACCGTTTTGGTGACTTTGCTGTGTCATCGGTCTCGTCCCCTGACAGGAGGCAATCACCAAAGCGGCAGGGAAGAAGAGTAAGGCCTCTGTGGAGCTGGACCTGGGAGACATGTTGGCAGCTTTGGAGAAACATCAGCAGGCGATGAAAGCCAGACAAATCAACAACACTAAACCGCTGTCTTTAACAGGTGTTCATGCTCTCAGTCACACTTGCACTCAGAAGTCCTTTGGCACACCCAACCTAGTTCCCTCAACTCAAAGTCACCGCATTCTTTGAGGTACACGCATATGCACGGGGTCATGTTGTATTAACTTTGTTGCCTTCGTCTCCAGTTGGAACAACCACTCCATTCCACAACTCCGCCTCCACCTGTGTGCCATTCCTGTTGAAGGGTTATCAGCAGCCCTGCGCCGCCCCGCACAACGCCCTGGACTCCACTGCGCCCCGGGTCAAGAGAGGGAAGGAGCGAGAGATTCCCAAAGTCAAACGGCCGACAGCCCTGAAGAAGGTTGGTACTTTTAGCTCGGCCTCGATGGTGATGGTGACGCCAATTAGACTCTTTGTTTTTCACATTGTGCCGAATTTCTTTTTCTCAAGATCATCTTAAAGGAACGCGAAGGGAAGAAAGGGAAGACGAGTGTGGAACAGGAGTCGTCGGGCCAGGAGGAGCCAGGGGAGGAGTGTATGCAGTTTACGGATGATCTCACGCAAGAGCCTGCCTCCCAAGAAGGTGAGGTTGATTTGTTGTTTAGACATAAAAATATCACGCCTGCACTTTTGTACTCACTGTAATTATGCGCTGTTTGTACCACAGAGAACGGTCTGAGCGTGCCCAGTGATGCGTCTCTGTCCCCGGCCAGCCAGAACTCGCCCTACAGCATCACCCCCGTGTCCCAGGGTTCCCCTGCCAGCTCTGGCATCGGAAGCCCCATGGCCTCGAACGCCATCACCAAGATCCACAGCCGACGGTTCAGAGAGTAAGTTCACAACCTCTTATCCCACACATGGGACCACACGAGGAATCCGTGGCATTGAAAACTGCAGAATGTGGAAACCAAAAACAAAAAAAATGCCTCCAGAGGCAAATTCTTGTCCCACTCCAAACTCACAGAGCTGAAAGTTAACGGGTGTTTTTAAGGGCGGATCCGTACAATAAAGAATTGTAGCAATATGACAAGGATGCCCCGCACACTGCCCCTTGTCAGCAAGATGTATGCCAGTGGTCACAAACACATCTATTGTTGCTGCTGTAGGCCTTTTGTCTCAGCCCACCCCTCTCAAACAGATTTTCCTTTTAAAGCCTCCGATATTCCTCTGATGCCAAACTCCTCCCCTCAGCTCTTTCCTCGACGGACACTCGTTCCTCACAACCACACGATATTGTTGAAATCAGTTCTAGTGGTCGACAATTTCTGCCACGTCAGACGCTTTTATCCAATGCAACGTACCTCTGATGGTGGATGGAGAGGCTGGGAATCGAACCCACAACCTCATGCATTCAAGGCGCATGCACACAAGCTCCACCCACTATGTCAATGGCCAGGACACTCACTACGTCACCGCAGAGCAGTTGACCAATCATAAGAGACTGGGCCAGCTGGCCAATCGGAGCTCACCCAGCTTTTCAAACAGGAAGTGGAGTGGTGGAGTCATCCGACTGTTCTCACTGTGACACTGATTCAAGTGTAATGTCCTCTGTCTGCTCAGGTACTGTAACCAGGTGCTGAGTAAGGAGATCGACGAGAGCGTGACTATGCTGTTGCAGGAGCTGGTTCGCTTCCAGGAGCGGGTTTACCAGAAGGATCCCACCAAGGCCAAGTCCAAGCGCCGCCTGGTCATGGGTCTGCGAGAGGTCACCAAGCACATGAAGCTGCACAAGATCAAGTGTGTCATCATCTCTCCCAACTGTGAAAAGATCCAGGCCAAAGGTAGATCCAAAGTCTACCCTGCTCCGTTCTTTCCCAACATTGTTTTTCCTCAAATCCGACGAATCTGGCAAATCTGCGTTTCAGGGGGTTTGGACGAAGCTTTGTACAACGTGATCGCCATGGCCCGGGAGCAGGAGATCCCGTTTGTGTTCGCCCTGGGCAGGAAAGCTCTCGGACGCTGCGTCAACAAACTAGTGCCTGTCAGCGTGGTCGGCATTTTTAACTTTTCCGGAGCGGAGGTGAGACACCGCCATGTCCACTGGAACTTGAGTCTAATAATTTTCTATCAAATATATATATATATTTATTTTTTTTATCCCTAACTTGATCAATGCACTCTCTCTCTCCTTCAGGATCTCTTCAACCGTTTAGTGTCTCTGACAGAAGAGGCCAGGAAAGCCTACAAGGACATGGTGTCGGCTCTGGAGCAGGAGCAGGCGGAGGAGGCGCTGAAGAATGACAAGAAGGTGCCTCACCACATGGGCCACTCGCGCAACCACTCTGCTGCCTCGGCCATCTCCTTCTGCTCCATCTTCTCCGAGCCCATTTCCGAAGTCAATGAAAAGGAGTACGGTAAGATCAGTGGTTTATCTCTTCATTTTCACGTATGCTTAGGTGGCCTGCAGATGTGGTAAAAGTATATTTTTTTGCTGAATCTGGACTTTCAGTCGCATTTTGGCCCTTTGAACACACAGCACCAGCATTTTTACAAACTGAATTTGAGTATTTTGGGAACCCAACCCCAACCCTCAATTATCATGTCGACTGTGACAATGCTGTGTTTCCACTGCTCGTGGTCAGATGAGGAGCAGTTCTGCTTCTTCAATCAAAATAAAAGTCTTCTTTAAAAAAAGCAATTCCCCTCGTTCAAGTGGAATTTCAAGAGTCCTTTGACTTTGAAATAGGCACAAACAGGCCACCTACTGGCCTGACATGGGCACTACAGCCTTTTAACCTTTTCAAACTCCACCTGGAAGAGAGTAGAGACCCTAACATGTGCGTTCATTCCTCCAGAGACCAACTGGAGGAGTATGGTGGAGTCCTCAGACGCTCTGGAGCCACCAGAGCCTGAGCAGAGTCGCCCTGCGCCTCCCACCACCGCCCCTCAGAAAGACGTCGAAGCCGCCACCACCACAACCACAGCAGCCACCACCATTACTGCCAGTGCCGCCCCGTCCACCTCCACCACCCCCCATCCCAGGGCAGGGCCCACGACGCAGGGGAGCGGCGAGAGAGACGAGGTGCGCGTGGACGACCGGCTGGAGCTGGCGTCGCAGCAGAGCACCGAAACGGGCTCGTTGGACGGGAGCTGCAGGGGTCCGCTGAACTCCTCCATCACCTCCACCACCTCCACCCTCGTGCCCGGGATGCTGGAGGAGGCGGAGGAGGAGGAAGAGGAGGAGGAGGACTACACTCCGGAGCCCATCTCCGTGGAGGTGCCCACCCTCAGCAGCCGCATCGAGTCCTGGGTGTCGAAGACCCTGGAGAACCTGCAGCTGGGGAAAAGCCAGGAGAGCACCGAGGATGAGGAGGAAGATGAGGAAGAGGAGGAGGAGGAGGAGGAAGAGAGGGGGCAGAGTGAGGAGGAGGAGGACCTGGACTCGGCAGACATCACAGAGACGAGGACGGAGGACAAGGAGCAAGTGGAGGCGAAGAAGGTCGCGGGCTGAAATCACTTGCTCTCCTCCTCCTCCTCCTCCTCCTCCTCCTCCTTTTGACTTTTCTTACATCTGCTCATTCTCTCTGTCCTCTGGCTCTCACCTGTTCATCGTCACGGCAACCAGCAGCTTCTCTCCTCTTGTCTCTAACCCCTGACACGCGACATAATCTCAGGAATCCAACCAACTGACCAACGCTCACACACAGACCGTTAACCCACAGGCTCACAGACCAACTGACGACACACCTGGAAGGATGGTGATGACCTTTACTTGGCCCATAACCTGCTACACTTGAAATCCGAGGAAGGCTTTTGATTCTCCTCCTCCTCCTCCTCCTCCTCCTCCTCCTCCTCCTCCTCCTAAAACTTGAACTCTCACCGAGTCGAGGACTTTCCTGGGAGCAAGTAATGAGTGCTAAACAAAAAGTAAACAAACTGCTGTCTGTAGCTCACAGAGAAGGACGGTTGGATCCTTCCAGCTCGCATCTTACTTTTACATACCGAGCCCCGCAAGGTTTACGGCTCTGCAAGTATTTGTGTGAGTGGGGGTGTGTGTGTGCGCGCGCGCGTGTGTGTGTGTGTGTGTGAGATTTGACGTGCGTGTGTGTACCGGCACATGTAGTTTGCATTTGTTTTGCTGTGCTCATTAGCTTTACTTTTGTAAATAAGCGCATTTTTCACAGAGGGAAGGAGAGACACGCAGTTTTCAGGCGACATCCATATGACGACGTTTTTTTAATGTTAAAACCATCGCACCACTCCCGCATCTGAAGAGCTGCTCAAACTTGGCCCTGTTTTCAATTCCCGGGCTGCGTTTTTTGTGTGGACGTGCAAAATCTGCAATGCCTCGGAAAAACAAAATGGCGACACTGTTGGCATGTTTGCTCTATCCAGCCAAAAGACATATCCCCCATCGCATGACCCACGCGCACATGAAACCAACCTGGTATTTTTGAACCCAGGTAAACCTGCTCGACAAGGTCATTAGAACCTCCCCCTTCGCCAGTCGTTAGTCTGACGTGTGATGTGACAAATGCGACACAAACGATGATGAGGAAGCTGTAAACTATAACAGTGACGGCTCGGTGACAGAGTTACTGTGGTAAACATCCTCGGCTATTTTCATGTCAATGGCCTTAGAGATGAATGTATGTTGCAGCTTTGCTCCGTAATGGCGCATGAACCCGTGTCAGCGCAAGACCACAGACCAAGACATAACCCTGCCCACCATGTAATAAGCATGGTGCGACTCCAGGAGAGAATGCTGAGTAAGCACATCGCAGGAAAAAAAAAAACTACACTGAGCTGTGAGTGATGGGGTGTTGTGAAAGAGGTGTGGACAGAGATGGTTTTCCTTTGAAAACGCTGTTTTCAGACGAAAACCAGGTCACATGGATGCGTCTTTGCTTCCTGCTGGGTTGTCATTTGTTTCTCTCCTCTCAGAACATTACAGTGTCAGGGGTTCTGTCTTTCTAGCAAAACCACTCCCACCACCCATCAGTCTACAGAGAGTGTTGTTGTTTTTGGGGTTTTGTTGTTTTTTTTTGTTTTTTTTTAAACATTGGAAATAATGACTTCCGTTCTGTAATTCAGCTGACGACTCAAATGAATTAACTTCGATGAAGCGTAAACAAGCTTTGTGTATATAACCTGTTCTCGGTGGCTCTACTTCGGTATGTAACGGTGTGTCATCGATTTGCTCAGTGTGTGAGGCTGTGTGGGTTTTTTCGTTTTCTCCGACTGGTCCTAGATGCAGTCTGTGCTTCATAAGAGAACTCCTCCTCCTCCTCTAGCTCCTCCCCTTTTTCTTGCCAGTGGTGGTTTCTGTCCTCTAATGAGGTCACTCAGCTTACCCGATTGACATCTTAACAAATTCCATTCACAAATTCCGTATTCATGACGTTTACAAGTGCCGACATCAGCAAAAAAAAAAAAAAACGAACAAAAAACAACCCTAAAGTTGTTTTCAACTGAATTCCCCGATTTCATTGAACAGACGTCGTCGGCC
>JAFBJT010106153.1:150169-178948 GCA_016785325.1 Chascanopsetta lugubris
CATTGGACTGTTCAGTCTCAGTGTCTCCGCATCATGTGCCCTGTCATGAATATGCATGTTTTCTAGCTCTTGCTTAACTGTTTGAATTTCCTACTTCCCTTTTTATCAGTTTAAAACGCTGAATTGTCAGTATCTTTATTTAGTCTCTTCTTTGGTGTAGTTCAGAATAAACCTTAAACCAACACTCGCGTTCGCCCTGTTTGTCACGTCGAGGCTGCCGTCGATGCGGAAGTGGCGTTGCACAAGCAGGCGACAGGGCGCATGCGTGACATTCACCGGACTGTAGGAGCTGTGGGTCGTGTGGAACCGAGGAGAAACCACCAACCTTGGTCTGAATTAGCTGTTATAAAACAATGCGGGTTTTAAAAGCGGGTCTGTGTTTGGCTAAAACTCGTGTTTTAGCACCAGGAAGTGTCACTGTGAAGAAGGTAAAAGTGGAATGTGTGTGTCTTGTGTGTGTTTGTATCCAGTTGACCCGTGACAGAGCTAGCAAGGGTTTTTGTCACGAGCCTCATGTGTGTGGTGTATTTGCGTGTTATCTCCTCAGGTTCTCGTCAACAGCTGTCGGACATGCTCCTCCGGGCTTTTCCCCAACGAGAGGATCCGAAACATCGGCATCTCCGCTCACATCGACTCGGGGAAGACCACCCTGACCGAGCGTGTCCTCTATTACACGGGCAGGATAGCGGAGATCCATGAGGTGAGGCTGGCTGGCCAGAGTGTGTATTCCTTCAAATGAACACGTGTGTGTGTGTGTGTGTGGAGTGTGTGTGCACTGAGGTGCGTTCACTGACTTGTGTGGTGGCACAGGTGAGGGGGAAGGACGGGGTTGGAGCCACCATGGACTCCATGGAGCTGGAGAGACAGAGGGGCATCACCATCCAGTCAGCTGCCACATACACGGTGTGGAAGGAGCACAACATCAACATCATTGACACGCCAGGTACTTAAAGGTCCCCAGTAAGTTTACACTTACTGTCACTGCTCTATTAGTATTTTTTTATTTTTTGATTAATTTACAATTTAATGTTTTACCTCTAAACAGCAACTGCTCCATAGAGACGAGCAGTCTCCCTGTGAAATCATTAGATTTCACTTGGTTTCACATATTCATAACAATCATTTCTCTGAACATTCTTTTGTTGTTTCCATTTGAGATAGAATCATTTTCAATCAAACCATCCAAACGGTTGACAGTGTAAACTTTAACTCCATGTTCTGAATCCATGTACAGGTGATTGGATTCTCTCCTCAGGTTTTATGGTAATTCATTGAGAAGTCTTTTTTTGGTGATACCATGACTTTCTTCAATAATTAGATTCAAGCTCTAGAACACCGGATTCTGCAGTTCACCAGTAAATTAAGTCCCAACAGAATATGAATGCAGAATCAGCTCGAAGCCTTTACCCCACATCTCAAAGGTCTCACTCAAACATGTTTACTTTGATGAATCGTCCTAATGTCAACGTCCGCCTGGTGCCGCTCAGGTCACGTGGACTTTACCATCGAAGTGGAGCGGGCGCTGCGCGTGCTGGACGGCGCCGTGCTGGTGCTGTGCGCCGTGGGAGGCGTCCAGTGTCAGACCATGACCGTGAACAGACAGATGAATCGCTACAACGTGCCCTTCCTCACGTTCATCAACAAGCTGGACCGGATGGGCGCCAGCCCGGTCCGAGCGCTGCAGCAGCTCAGGTACAAGGTCAAACAACACCAGTGTAATGATTGACTTCTGATCAGTCACACACAGAGATGAAGCTGTATGTTTTCTTCCTTGTTTGTTTATGTTTACGTGTGGTCTTGTTCTCTGCTCTCTCTCTTTAGAACCAAACTGAACCACAACGCCGCATTTGTGAACATCCCCATCGGCCTCGAAGCGAACATGCGCGGCATCATCGACCTCGTCCACGAGCGCAGCATGTACTTTGAAGGACCCTTCGGGTAAGAAAATCCTTGTGTAGTTTTGAAGCATCAGGCTCTAATGTTGTCGTCTCCTCACAAGAATCATGTTATTTATTTACTTTCAATCTTTGACACAATCCTCCAAATGTTGCTGCTGTGATAAAACCTTCCAACCTGGTTCCAGAAATACTTGTGGCAGCCCTTTAAAAATGCATTAGTACTATGTGGACTAAAAAGCCTACAAAACGAAATAATAGTGTATTCGATGAAAATTGTTCTCAGTGCTTCCATGTGACATCATCGAAATCGGTGTCATTTGGTTATCATTGAGTATTCACTATATTCTACAACTGAATTTCTGAATCACTCCTTATGTATTTGGCTTATTCAGCCAAAATGAATAGTGTGTTTCTGGCATGAATGAGAGTGTTTGAAGGCTCGGATTCCTATAAATGAGAAACATGAAACCAGATTCAGACAGTTTCCTCCTTCCTTCAGTCAAAACATCCGTTACGATGAGATCCCGGCTGAGTTCCGTGCCGAGGCTGCAGACCGGAGGCAGGAGCTGGTGGAGTGTGTGGCCAACGCTGACGAAATCCTAGGAGAGATGTTCCTGGAGGAAAAAGTCCCGACCATCGATGACTTAAAGGTTTGTGTGCATACGGAAAGTATGGAGAATACATACTTTATATTTATATACAACATATAAAACAAGACTGTAAGCATCTGCTCCTCAGTGTCACGTTCTCGTATTCTGCTCCAGGCTGCGATCCGCCGAGCCACGGTGCAGCGGCTCTTCAGCCCCGTGTTGGTCGGCACGGCGCTGAAGAACAAGGGGGTGCAGCCTCTGCTCGACGCCACGCTGGAATATCTCCCCAACCCCACCGAGGTCAAAAACTACGCCATCCTCAACAACGAGTGAGTATAAATGGCTGTTTAAATCAGGGGCGAGCAAACTGCCCTAGTATCGGCATCAGTGGACAGAGCGGCTGCATTTGGAAGCATAGGTGGCAGGTTTGAATGCGGCTAGACCCTTAAAAAAAAAAAAAAAAACATTACATGGAAAGATGTTGGTGTAGGCTGTTTTTCTTTTATTTAAGCATATTTGATCATCACGCCCAGATTCAAGTGATAACAGGTTATTGAATTTGATTAAAATCAGTTACAGAAATACTGTGCACTAACACTTGGTGTGTTTTCCATCATGTTAGAGACACTAGTGATACGACAAAGATTGAAATGGACCCAACGAGAGATGCGACACATCCCTTCGTCGGCCTGGCCTTCAAACTCGAGGTGACTTATCTGTTTTCTTCTTCTGCTGTGACGCTGTCATTTCTACTTTTGCACTTTTTCTTAACAGGCTCAGCATCTGACTCTGTCACGCTTTGTTGTTTTCCTCATTCAACAGGCGGGCAAGTTCGGGCAGCTGACGTATGTGCGGGTGTACCAGGGCTGTGCCAAGAAGGGGGAGTACATCTACAACACACGCACCAACAAACGGGTCCGGGTTCAGAGGCTGGTGCGTCTCCATGCCGACCAGATGGAGGTGAGAAGTTCCAACTCTTACATTCACGGTTAAAGACGCGGAGAAACATGACATCGTCAAAAACTCCCCGGTTCCCCTTTTTGTGTAGACGGTGTAAGAAGGTTGTGATTATGCAGACAGGATGGCAGGTTTCATATCTGTATAAACTCTATCTACCTCAGCTGTTGACACGAACACATACAAATCCTCCAATGTCTGAGACGTGAAGATAATGTTGCTCATGTACTTTAAAGGCACTGTGTAAGATTCAGCCACATCTAGTGGTGAATTTGCTTCATATCACCCCTCATCCTTTTATTCAACCAGTTTCGAGAGGCTATGGAAGCCTTCAGTTATCATTAAAACTCAAAAGCTGTTTAGTATGTCCAGTGTATCATCGTAAAATTAACAATTGAGATGCGTAGTGAAATTTTTTTATAGCAATGTCGGCCAATAGAAATGCAAATGACCTCACCTAACCTTGATATTTGGAATGTGGAAGTTGTAAACAATGACTTGTATTTATGTGTTCGGGGCCTTTGAGATGACTTTTCATATGACTTTGATCAGACCTGAACCTCTACATCCTGTCCCTTTTTTCCTTTCTTCTTGCTCTGCCGCTGCCACTCTCCCAGGATGTGGATGAAGTGTACGCAGGAGACATCTGTGCTCTGTTCGGAGTGGACTGTGCCAGCGGAGACACGTTCACGTCCAAGACCATCGCCAACCTCTCAATGGTGAGGAGAGTTTTTAACCTCCTTCTGTCTTTCATACTTCAACGTTAAGAAGAACCTGTGATCATTGTTTTCTTTTTTTTGTCTCTCAGGAGTCCATTCACATTCCGGACCCTGTGATCTCCATGTCGATAAAGCCGTCAAACAAGGTAAAAAAATTATATATATATATGTATATATGTATATATATATGTATCCACTATCCTTGGAAAGATCAAACTCCATGTTTCACGTGGCATCTAAAACTCCTGTCTTTGCTACATTTGGACAGAACGACTTAGAAAAGTTCTCCAAAGGCATCAACCGCTTCACCAGAGAAGATCCCACCTTCAGAGTCCACTATGACACAGAGTGCAAAGAAACCATCATCTCAGGGATGGGCGAGCTGCACCTGGAAATCTATTCTCAGGTACCTGCTCACACAGATGCTGCTCAACCTGCTATGTTAGATATGTGAGGGTATTTGCATTTGTTACAGAATATCTTATAGATTGATTTGGAATTTTTTTTTTGCCTTTATGGGACAAGAGAATGTAAGGCAGAAAATGAATGATTTCTTTGAAGGGAGACTTTATGTGGGATCACACCTTTAAATAATTGTCTGATTGGAAAAAGTACATGATAACGCTATATTGATAGGAGTGAAATTCAAACCTAGTATTTAACCATTTCAGAGGATGGAGAGAGAATACAACTGTCCCTGTGTGATGGGGAAACCCAAAGTGGCTTTCAGAGAGACAATCACCAACCCTGTGCCGTGAGTACTTCAGATGTTTTTGAATATAAATGTGTCCTCACAACTAAAGGAAACAAACAAAACTAAACACTACGTAACACACGACTATGTTGACAAAATACAAACATTTAAAAGTACAGGACAATAACATATTTTATTATTTGAGATTAAATAATTGTTGTGACTTTTGTCACAAACTTTGACTATCTCACCCCCTTATGTTAAAAAACACACGCATGCCCCTTTATTCAATCACCAGATGTACCAGTTTAGGTTGTCACGGAGACCACTGATGGCACTTTAGTCTGTGTTGAGGGTCTCCTCAAGGTGATGCCTGTGAGGCAGCTGCTCCATCTGCAGCACTTTAACTCCCTCTTGTGGAGACCAGGTGAACAGCAGCTTCCAGTGAAGGATTTCCTGTAAATATTACACGCATGACATGGACAGTCACATGATGGGCAGAAAAATCAATGAAAATCAATTCATATTATTTTTGATTTAAGGTCGTACAAATCAATGGTGATGAAAAAGTAAAAAGTACTTTTTCAGTAAGGAACCTCATCAGCAAAGTTAATCAAATCAAATCAAGGCAGCTCACACATCAGTCAGTTAGTCTGATCATCGCAGATGTGTTTCTAGATTTATAAAAGCATCGGCGCATTACAGTGATGATGAAATCCCATCTTTCGGTACCTGTGAGATCATCTCATGCAGCATCACGTGATAGTCAAACTTCAGCTGCTCGTTCTCAGTTTCCTGCGTCCGACGAGAAGAAAAGAATACACAGGGCTTTAAAAACCGGGTCGGCTGCGCGTGTCACAGACTTGTAGAGGAGAGTGAGCAGACGTGACAACGGTGGAAAACAACCGACCAGCTGCGTGACGTTGGCCACCTGAGCCATGTTGAACAGAGTGTTCTCCGTGGATTCGTTCAGCATGATGAAGCTGGAGGCCACAATGCCGAGGTGCCACAGGGGCTTCACGTCGGGGTCGATGTGACCGAAACTGTCTGTAACAGACATTAGAATTGATTGAAGAGAGTTCATGTGGAATCGGCGCATTTGTGTGGTGACTATTCGGCGTCAACATGCCGAGTTTGCCTTGTTATAAACACATACCGGGTAAATGTGCGGACACCGTTGCAGGGCTTGACTTGTATCTTTGGAACAAGGCTTCCTCTTGAGCTGTGACGTTGATTTTGGCGAGGTCCTCACTTAAGGCCTGGACCTGCGGGGGGCGCTGCTGCTCAGGCGTAGGAAAGGAAACCTCCGCGCTGCAGTTCTCTGTTTTCTGGATCCATAAAAAAAAAGAAACACAGGAAAGTGAATTATGAGCTGATAGAGCAAAGGCGTTTCCATGGTAACCAGTGAGTCAGCAACGCACCCCGCTGATCCTGATACTAGTTGTAAATGTGAGCCTTGTTTTGTGTAACGTCTCTGGTCCAACCGGGTCACACCTGCTGACTGTGACACCATGGGATATTTGGATGTTTACTTAAACTTGCATTTATGTTTTTGTTAGAGTGTCGGCACTAGAATCAGCTGAACATGAGTCATGGTTTCCTGTATTTGACAAGTCAGTGTAGATACAGACTTGTATGTTCACTGAAAGGTACAGTGTGTCAGATTTTGAGATAATCATTCCCCTTGCCCTTGGCAGAAATGGAGTATGGGATAATTGGATAAAGATTTTATAAGGTTATAATCAATCTGAAAGTATAAATTGTTTACATTAGCCTGGAATCTGTATTCATGCTACCATAAAGGTAATTGACCTAAATAGACATGCTACTTTGGCTAGCTTTATTTATTTACATATTCAGAATAACATGATCACAAACTACAGGCAGATAATAGTATTGATTTTTTAAAATTCCAATTTGAAGTAAGAGATTTGACTAAACATTTAAAGTGATTTAATAACTTTGTAATACTCTTAAATTCTACACTGATCTTTGACTGAAAATGTGTTATCTTAAAATAGTGAATGGTTCTGGTTCTGACAAACCTACATCAGTTAACCTTTTATTCATAAAAGTCATATGAATAGAACCTACATTGCTGACGATGTCCTGCACTGAGATCTGTAGTTTATACTTCCTCCCAGACGTCCCGGCATCCTGCAAGAGAAGCGAATCACAATCAGGACCTGTATCCGTCTCAAACCCAAAGCTAACATCCTTGTTTTGACGGAGTTGTGTTTCCTGTGTGAACAGCGAGGTTCTGCTGACCTCTGCGTTTCCGCCGTGGACCCGGTTCAGTTGGATCACCCTGTATGGTGACCCGTGCCGGGTGTTCAGGTAGTGCTGCACCACCCTGGCCGCCCTCTGCGCGGGGTAGTGGTTGGGGTTCAGCTCACCGGTCGCCATCACTTCCTCCAGGACCACCTCCCCCTCTTCGTCCTCCAGCACCAGCACGTTAAACTGAAGAGACAGTGCTGTCTAGTGAGCAGGGATGGACTTTGACCCTCATGTGTCAGCAGGGTGGAGCTGTAGTTTGAAGTACGAGGTCAATCAAAATGAAGCAGGGAGCTGATTGGCTGTTGAATGAAGAGTTGAACAGCAGAGAAACAGCAGTCTGACCTCACCTGTCACAGAAATACCTTCACTCTCTGTGTCTGATCTGTCAGCAGAGAGGTTTGATCTGCTCGGTGTTCAGTCAGCAGCTCCTCATGTAACAGGGACGGATCACTTCCTACTTCCCCTGTAACTCTTTGAGCCCCGCCCCCTCTTAAAGAGACAGACCTCCTTTCTGTTTTCCCCAGATCTTATGATACAGAGCATTCAACTCTCTAATGATGGATTACTCTGATTTGTTGCAACAATAAGGCACAAAGTTTGAATGGTGTGAATTTCAAGTTGAAAATCTTTGGCTGAATTTTCCCCTGAAAACCGATGTACCGTTTGAAAATGTGTGCTGGAATATGCATCTCGTTCTGCCTCAACATGTGGATGTTCCCTCTCGTTCCCTGCAGCTTTGATTTCACCCACAAGAAGCAGAGTGGTGGTTCCGGACAGTACGGTAAAGTCATCGGGGTCCTGGAGCCTCTGGAGCAGGAACATTACACCAAGGTGGAGTTCGACGACCAGACTGTCGGCACCAACGTCCCCAGGCAGTTTGTTCCCGCCGTCGAGAAGGTGTGTACAAATGTACCTGTCCTGATCTGGCCCTGAGCACAGACGTGGGTGCAGGTTTGAAAGACTCTGTGTCTTTGAACCTCTGTTTAAAAAAAAAAAAAAAAACATTTCATTGTTTTTGACCCGTGACGCTGCAGGGCTTCAGAGACGCCTGTGAGAAAGGACCTCTGAGCGGACACAAGATATCCGGAGTCCGGTTCGTGCTGGAGGACGGAGCCAATCACATGGTCGACTCCAACGAGATCTCCTTCATCCGTGCAGGAGAGGGCGCGTTAAAGCAAGGTGACCGCTCACTAACCCGAGATTAGACTCATTCCGTTCCTATCTTGGATCTGGTTGTTGTTGTTTTTTGGGTTTTTAAAAAAAAATTTTAATCTGTCGCCTTCATCGTCGTCCTCACAGCGTTGGAAAAGGCCAACACCACCATCCTGGAGCCCGTCATGTCCGTGGAAATCGTGGCACCTCAAGAGTTCCAGGGAGCGGTTATTTCTGGTGTGAACCGTCGTCATGGCGTCATCACGGGTCAGGACGGGGCAGAGGGATACTTCACTCTATACGCCGATGTGAGCCCAGTCTTTTTTAATAACTCACATTATGATGGTTTATCACCACCATTTGTGCCCGACTAACTTCGGCCTGCTCCTCTCCTCAGATTCCCCTGAACGACATGTTCGGTTATTCCACAGAACTCCGCTCCTCCACTGAGGTGAGTTCACACGCAATGTTCCGATACGTTTACTACATCTGAGCTGGTGAGTTTAGGATTCGCGTTAAAATCTAGGTAGAATTTATGATTTTATATAACACATCATCTTGCAAGTTTTGTGAAAGAGTGTCGTTCAAGGTAACACAGTTTTACATTACTTAATAATAAACCGTTGCGGTTCAGTTGTTGACAGAAGGAGCCTCTGAATATTGAACCAATATTTTGATCTGTTCCTCACAGCCTCGCTCAGCTGGACTCTTTATAGTCGCTGTTTGTATTTTATTTTGAAAACTCTGTTTATCCAGGGGAAAGGCGAGTACACCATGGACTACAGCAGATACCAGCCCTGCACGCCGGCCACACAAGAAGAACTCATCCACAAATATTTAGAGGCCACGGGACAACTGCCTGCCAAGAAGAACAAGTGGAAGAACTGAAGTCCTCTTTTTCTCCTTGGACTTTTAACCCCCTCCCTCCATCCCATCTTTTCTTCAGACACGTTATCTGTCCACCATGGTGCATGACTCTGCAGCGAGCCTTTGATCAGTGGAGCCAAACAGGACTGTGAGATTGAACTCTGGTTGTTCTTAAAGCCACGGTCCCTCCCTGATGAAGGATCCCAGTTAAGTACAGTGTCTATTTATTGTTTAGATTT
The DNA here is from genome assembly GCA_016785325.1 of Chascanopsetta lugubris. NCBI lineage: Eukaryota > Metazoa > Chordata > Actinopteri > Pleuronectiformes > Bothidae > Chascanopsetta > Chascanopsetta lugubris. The sequence goes on from JAFBJT010106153.1 coordinate 159,563, forward strand.
GAACACAGTTTGACCTCTCGGTTCCGGTGATGGTTGCTAAGGAAAGCTCGGTGTGTCAACACGAGCTTGTAATGGCTTCTGTGCTATGTACAGAATGGTTGTGATGTCATGACGAGTGCGACAAAGATAAATATTCCTCTTTTAAAACAGATGTTTTTGTTTTCCGTGCAGAGTGTGAAAGGAACAGTGTGTAGGTTAAGTGATATCTCGGTGGTACGTCCCATGATGCAGTTGAATTCCTCTCACCTCCTCTTCACCTGCAGCCTTCAAATATTGCAAATACTCAGTGTTAAGTTTCCTCACCAGTCCAATGATCTCCCCCTCGTCCTCCTCCTCCTCCTCCTCCACCACAGTCTCGGGTAAACTGTTGGGATGAACTGACACCGTGGCATCCTGAGGTCTGATGGTCACACCGGTGCTGCCACGTATCCCCATCACCACCACAGCCAGGAAAACAAAGGTCGTAGGTCCCATGGCGATGCACTGGAAATGGCAGACGCTTGAGAGTAGGAAGAAGCCACTTCTGTGCGAGAGCGTGAGTGAGGAAATGATCCTTTAGTCTGTGAGCGGTTGTGTAACTCATGGAGGAGGAGGAGGGGGGGGGGCAGAGGGGCAGAGGGAAGATACTGTCCAGATCCTGTTTCGCTCTTTCTGTCATAATCTGGCTATTTTGATTTTCTTATCATCTCGCTCACAAAGACACTAACTCAGCTTGTTTCTAAACAAATGATTAGAAGTGGAAGTCGTCTCATTCTCAAGAGGCAGGTGTGGACTTGATGGATCTCTGTACTGCTCACACTTCAATGGTCAAAACAACCCTATATTGTGATAGTCTGGGTTTTATTATATAAATGAATTCATAGGAAACAGGAAGTGGTTTCCTGTTTCCGCCCCCCCCGCCAGGTTTGTTGGAAATCAGTGAAAGGTCCAGTGTGTATGATTTATGTTTCATTATTTTAATTATTTCGTGGAAGACATGACACATGAAATACTCATACTCTGAGTGTGTAATCACCTGAATGTATGAATTCTTGTTTACATGTCTCCAGAGTGAGTCCTGTGTGTTAACAGATCCTCTCCACAGAGGCCGTCACGTTACACCATGTGTTTACTGAAGCTCGGAACAGACAAACCAAACAACATGACTTTGAGCAACATCTTGTATTCCTACTTATAAATAGAATTATACAATATAGTCTCACATTCTATAAATGATCAAACTAAGTCAATTCTTAAACCAGGACCCTGTTAAGATAAAGGGTTTTGTTGTTCCAAGGATTTTACCAATCTTTACTATTTTTTTTTTTTTTGATAAACAAAGATGAGATAACTTATGTCATGCAAAGTTATATCGTGTAAAGATATCACTTGTTTTATTTTTTTGCTCTCGCTGAAAACCACGTCCCCAAAGGGTCAAACAAGGACAACTTGGTCCAACTGTGACGTACTCTAGTAGATTATAGTTTCCTTTGTTTACCTCGGAAATCTTTGATAAGTGATGAGAGGAAGAGGAAGCTGCAGAGGGGGGGGAGGGGGGGGGGTACTGTCATGGATCGAGGCACAACATGCTGCTGAGGGACAGATAGATTAGAAACAGTTCTCTGAAGCCTCATGTTTTGTCAGCGATCAGTTGGAATAAAGACAAAAAGACTATATTATCTAGATTATATATTACAGTGCACCTGAAACCCCCTGTAGTGGCTCCCTGTATCACCCACTGGGTCACTACCCGGTTATAAGATGATTTTATTCTGGACGGACAAAAAGAAACACACCTAATGGGCTAGATGATGACAAAAAAGAGACACATTCCATGCATTTGCAAATTTTGCATTTTTAACACAGAGAGCACATGTCCCTCAGCTTCCTCCTCCTCCTCTTCCTCACACAAGGCTGAAGAACTGGTTCACGGCGAGCAGAACCGCTCAGACCCGTCTCACACACCTTCCCCATCTGTCGTCTGCCGCGCTCATCGCCGTGGCGCTGCGGCTGCACTTCTCTGGGCAGGTTGTCGATCAGCTCGTACAGCGTGAAGATGCTGAAGCAGATCTCGTCGTAGGCCGTTCGGGCTCCGCACTCGAACAGGCAGGCGAAGGCCACGGCGGGCGGCGCCCCGGGCGAGGGGGGCAGCTCCAGGTAGGCCAGGTCCGAGTAGGCGCTGGGGCCCTCGTAGATCACCCAGGGGCCCCGCCAGCTGTCGGGGTCGCGGGGGAAGAGGCTGAGGAACATGCCCAGATCCTTGCGTGCGGTGGTCCATGTTGGGTGGGAGTAGACCACCCAGGTGGGGGTGAGGAAATCTGGAGGGGCGCCGAGGTCGGGCGACATGGGACTGCGACCGGCCGGGGTCGCGCAGGAAGTCCAGTGTCTGGACCGGTTCACGGTCCGGCCCAAACGCTGGCACGCGTGCAACGGGGCAGGAAACCCGACGATGCTGCCGTGGCAACCGTTCCGAGGCTCCACCAGCCGCTGCACCAGCTGCCCCTCCTGGAACACGGCCCCGTCGTCCAGGCTGAGCGCCTGCACCCTGTAGCCCAGCGGGCTGCGGGCGTTGCAGTACAGCACGTTGGTGCCGTCCTCCTCGTCCACCGACACCATCTGACACTCCACGCTCTCCGGGCCCGGCACCGGCTCGCCAAAGCGCCAGGTTCTGCCGTGGGTGTCGCTGTGGAAGCAGAAGGCGTGAGGCGTGGTCTGACAGAGCTGCCCGAAGCACTCCTTGCACTCGATGTGGTAGGCGTAGGCGGGCACGAGCAGGCGGCCCGACTTCAGCTGGATGCCGTGACCCGGGCCCAGAGCGAAGGTCGCCCATTCTGAGGGGAGAGGGGGAGGAGGTGCAGACGTGAACGTTAGTGGGGAAACTGACCGGAGCAGCAGGCTTTAAGGTGACCCGGCCCAACCGGGAGGTTCTCACCGGGTCCCACAGTAAAACATCACTGGGATATTTGCAGGAAATGCTCCCAATCAAGATAACACATTACAATGTCAAATCAAGTTCTTCCAGAGCCGGCTCCAGCCATTTTTGGTGCCCTATAGGTGAGACTCGGGTTCGGTGGCCCCCTGCGCCTCACACGCATCTTGATGTTCCCTGCATGAAACCACCCGGAGTTCACTGACCAGACCTTTGATGGTGTCTCCTATGACTCTCTTGGTGAGGTCGGTCACGTCCGTCCAGGTGTCTCCATCGTCGTTGCTGGAGATGTAGCAGAGCCGGGTCACGTTCTTGCCGGTCACCAGCTGGTAAGACTCGGGGGTGTGGCCGAGGACGGCGATGAAGAAGAGGAAGAGGGTTCCCGTGAACTCGTCGTACACGGGGCAGGGGTTCATGGACCTGTGACCCGGCAGGTGAGCCGAGCTCAGGACACGCAGGTCCTCCCACTGCAGGGGGCGGGGGGGGGGGGGGGAAGGGGGAGAGGTCCAGAGGTTATGTGGAGCCAAAGGTTAAAGGGACAGTGTGTAGAGTTAAGTGACGTCTAGTGGTGGAGTTGTGCGTTGCAGCTGGATACCCCATTACTAGATTTCTATGAAAATCAAACGGGCTCCCACTGACCTCCACGTAGTTCCTGTAGAAGGTTCCCTTCCTCATGACGAGCAGATGAGCCTGGGCGTCTGAGGGGCTGAGTCTCTCCTCACAAAAGGCCACAAAGGACCTGGAGTGGGTGAGGTAGAGCAGCGCCGGGACTCTGTACGTCACTCCGTTCGGCTCCTTGTGGAAAAGCACCGACCTCGCAGGGAAGTAAGGCGACCTCATGCTCTCTGCCGTCTGGGTGACTTCACCATAATGATAATGATGATAATAATGAAAATGCATTCATTTTGATAATAAGGCACGAAAAACATCAATGTTATCATTCTAAATTCTATTTCTGGAAACGTTAATCTTAAACCTTAATCTTCCACACTGGACCTTTAACTCAACGAATGACTTACTTACGTCTCCACACAAAATGAACACTACATCGCAAAATGTAAACAGTTCTGTGATGCACTTTATGAAATGCATGTGTAAAGTCTAAGTCTAATACAATGAACATTACGGATGATGCATGAGGTTTTCATCTGTAATACACATCATTAAACAGGGTCATTATGAACTGAAGGTCCCATTTAACTCTACTTTGAAAATGTTATGAAAAGTTCATTCTTCTGTGACTAATGTGAATTTCCTTTGTCATCTCAACCCTTACAACATTTACACACTTTATCCGCCTGACGCCACAATTTAAAGTATTCGATCTAAGATTCATCACAAGAAAAACACAATTTCTCATTTGTTACTTTTACCCTAAACACAGTTAGAACAACGAATGAGGCACCATCTTGTTGCTACTCACCCCCAACATCAGATATAACAAGTGTGAAAGCTGAATAAGAAAAGGAGGAAAAGACAGGAGGGAGGAGGAGCTGTGAAACTGACCGAGAGGATGTGGACCACAAAGCTGCTGACGAGTGAACTCCCACAGCAGCACATAAACACATGATGTTGGTAAGAAGAACCTCTCTTTATATGAATATTAGAGAGAGAGAGATCGTGGTGTCGTGCGCAGGTTATGTGCAGAAATGTGTAAATGGCTGCAGGGTACTTACAGAGCTCTGTGAGAACTGCTGCTTGTGTTGTGAGGGTGTGTGTGTGTGTGTGTGTGTGTGTGTGTGTGTGTGTGTGTGTGTGTGTGTGTGTGTGTGTGTGTGTGTGTGTGTGTGTGTGTGTGTGTGTCAGCACATGGACACTGGGTTCACACTCTGTGTATGTGTGTGTGTGTGTGTGTGTTTGTTTTCTGATGAGGGTTTGAAAAGCATGGCCTCTCCTCTCCATGCCTCAGCATCTATTCACTGCAGCAGTGTGGCATGTTGCTGCTCACTGACCCAGAAATGGCTCACACTCATCACATCTACAGCTTTGGATGAATCACAGGGGAGCAGAGGCGCTTCCATTGTGGAGGTGAGGGCTGAAACATGCTGAACAATGACTCCACGATGTGTCCTGCGTTATTTTCTTTTTCCCGTTTGATGTCAGATGTATTTCATATTGAAGGGTTCATTCTAGGGTGATGAAAATAACATCTGTGCATACATGTGGGTAATTCTACTCTAAATATCAGTCTAACTATATCATATTTTGTGTTTGCCGATTTCATTTGTTTGTGACACTACACCTTTAAAATGAGCCTTATATTGATGATATATTCAATTCATGCAACCGACATAAATTATGAGTGGGATGTAATACCAATTCAGTAAACTGTAAGTAAGATGTAGTGGCAACTAGTGGGAAAGTTGCATACTGCTGCAAAATAAACTGCACCACTTGTGGGCATATACATTATGAATGCACAATTATTCAGGTAACATTTGTTCAAATATTTCCTCAAATTTGACTGACAAGGCAACACAATGCTCAGAAATTAAACTTTTGATGTGAGTTAAAAACATTTTTTTAAATTTCACAGGTTGCAGTAAAATATGAATGTCTGTAAAAAATCACCTCTACGTAGAGATAGATACAAATAACAACAAGGACGCCTATGAAAACCACCTGTCAGACTTTACACTGGGAAAACCAGTCTAGCTGTGACGTCACCAAACAGCGACACAGCCGCACATGGCAGCTTGCTGACTATTCTGACTGTTCTCACCGAGGTAATTATTGTTTTTCGATGAGGTTATTGATCATTTTACCGCACTGATGGATAGTATTGATTACCAGCATATTAATGGTAACGTGTGTGTTATCAGAGGCGGAGCCGCAGCCTCACACGGAGCTGTATGTTAGCTCGTATGTTAGCATAACAAGTTAGCACAGTCAGTGAGGAGGAGGGGTTGCATTTACTTCTTCCTCTTCCTATTTTTATTATTATTTATTATTATTATTATTATTATTTATTATTATTATTATCAGTGATTTTGATAGTGTTGTTTTTGTTTTGTTGTTATTTGTTTTGCTGCACTGGCCACCTGACTGAAACATGAAATAATCTGAATCTCTTGTGTCTGAGAGGATTCCCTCAGGAAAACAGTTTTAAAGTACACATTCGATCCTCTCTATAAACACTTATTGACAGATAAACTCTGTATTATCACTAATGACTTCAAATACCTTTTTTCCCCCAACATCAATGCATTTGACCGTCGGCCCTGTTTAATCTCTCCTTACCTTCCCTCAGACCATGGCCAGGCAGTGGTGCGAGGGCCACTCCTCCCCCATCCTGTGCGTGGGAGCCTCTCCGGGCCCCGAGGGCCTCCTCGCCTCCGGCTCCGAGGGGGGGGGAGTGGCGGTTTGGAGCCAGGACGGGACCATCGTCGGCAGACTCGCCCTCCCCGGTGAGGACGACAGCACAGGTGTGGTGTTCTCTCCGGCGGCTCCGGAGCAGCTGTACGTGTCACATGGGGACACGGTGAGCGTCCTTGACCCCAGGAACCTGAAGGGCCCCGTGGAGGTTTTCCAGGGTGCGGGGGAGGAGGAGATCAACGCTTTAGCTTTAAACGAGACCGGCTCCGCCTTGGCGGTAGCCGACGACTCCGGGGCCGTGCGGGTGTTGGAGCTCCCGGGGGGGAAAGTGTGCCGGACCCTACGGAGACACACCAACATCTGCTCGTCGGTGGTCTTCAGGCCGCACCGACCCAACAACCTGCTGTCTGCTGGACTGGACATGCAGGTCAAACGAGTGTCCAGAGTTTAGATCCTTTTGTTTTTGTTCCGTTTGTCTCACATCATCTTTTGTCGCCACAGGTGATGTTGTGGGGTCTGCAGAAGACACGCCCACTGTGGACACTGAACCTCCAGGATGTTGCCGAGGACGAGGGCGAGCACCAGCAGCGTCCCGGTCAGCTGTTCAACCCTCCGCTGGCTCACTGCGTGTCCGTGGCGAGCTGTGGGAACATCGTGGGCTGCGCGGCAGAGGACGGGCGCGTTCATCTGATGCGGATCGGCAGCGGTTCTAAACTGGAGCAGCAGGGCGCGGTCAAAGCCCACAGCCAGGGAGCCTCACAGGCCCACTTCATTAGTGCTCCCTCCTCCCACCCCTACTGGCTCATCAGCGGGGGGAACGACGGCCAGGTCATCTTGTGGGACCTCAGTAAGCACCCGGTGGTGGCTCCGGAGGGGAAAGCCAAACCTAGAGCGGCGGCAGCCCAGCGAAGGAAGGGTAAGAACAAGGCAAAGAGGAAAGAGCAGTCCCAGGACAAAGCCAAGACATCCGCCTCGGCCGAAGTGGAGGATGAGGCAGCAGCAGCAGTTACGGAGGACGTCGGGGACGATGGGACGGGCCCCAAGCTGAGCTTTAATCACGGGGACAAGGTGAACTGGTTGTGTCCTGCGGTGCTGAAAGGAGAAGAGTGTGTGGTCGTGGCTGATCAGAGCTGCAGTCTGACCGTCTACTCTCTGTCTCACCTTTAGAGTCACGCACTTTCCACCAGGTTCCTTTAACTCTTTGTTTTGCTCATAGCAGGACTGTTTTCACTAACTTTACTTTTAGTTTCACGGCTTTTTTTTGGAAACATCTGAGAATATTGTGTCCGTTACTGCCCAGATTGACCAGTCATGAAGCTAACGCAAGTCATGAGCCTCATCTGATGAACCTAAGGATGATTGATATGTAAAGCCGATTTTGGTGCCAAGTTAAACCAGTTATCATAGAAATAGAATGGATGGATCCGGGATCATAGGAGGTGATTGTGGTTTGTTCAGCTTTGCACTTCAGTGACATCAGAGATCTCAGCGATGTCACAAATATTCATTAAACCCCAATTAGAAGCTTTACTGAGTCTTAGACAGATTCGACAACCAAGAGAACACTTCAATGTATTAAACTGTTACCGAGTATAAACTACATCTAAGAAGTGTAACATTCGATGTAATTGGTCTAAATTATTTGTGGCTTCTAATTTTGAATCTTAATTGATTTAATAGTATTTTGAGGTTGAATTTAGTGCCGTGTGCCTATGTCTGATGTGGCCCAGAGTGTGTGTGGTCCTGTAAAATACAGTATATTTGAATGACACTGGATTCACGATATCTTCTTAATTAAGACTGGTGGTCTGTGAAAACACCACATCAGATACAAGAAATCTGCATCTCATGTTGAACCAAGTCTGACGCGGTTGTTGTGGAACAAAGCAACATCTTCATCCAAACCCATGCGAAACAGCGGAGCAGATTTTTATTGAATGTAAAGCAGCAACTTTGAGTAAATTAAATATTTTACTGCGCGATTACATTCATTCGGTTCGTCAAACAGGTCAAAGTGGGAGTAGTTGAACTGTTTGACATGTGTCTACATTGAAACTGGTTTGTCCTCTTCTGTTCTGCCTCTGGACACCAGCAAGAATCTAAACCTTACACACTGTCCAATTTGTAAACCACGCTTGACAAATACAAACATCTCGCTCTTTCATGCACGCCAGAAACTCACATTCATTACAAACTCTCCCACACATGTAATCAGCAAACACTTTTCTTACAGAACACTAGAAAAAAGGCACATCTGTCTGTTCAGACTCATGATTCAGTGCCACTCACACCTCTACTGTCACATGAGACAAGCGGCGATACAAGACATGAAGCGTGAAATAACCCATGATAGTTTTCACTTTTAAATTGCAAACGAATGTATTTTTCAGAAATCTTTTTTCCTAATTCAAATAGAGCGGTTCAACATATTTGTTCGCGACAAGTTTTACAGCGAGGAGGCAAACAATCGTTTCTCAGCACTGCAAAGAAGCAACCTGACAAACGGTTTTCACAGTTGATTTGGTGTTTTCTCACAGAAAGTCTCAAATGTTCCACTAACTGAAATGTCATTTCACAATTTACACTGACAGTCGCCGCAGGGGAGCGTTTTTGACTCCCGTCGCACCTCCTCTCAGATGGATGTGTTGTCCCGCCTTGTGATTATGAAGGTGACGAGTGGACACTGAGGTGGTCCGATTCCAGGCTCTGTGCTGCGGAGGATGTCGACTTTCTTCTTTTACAGTTTAGCCAGGCTTTTCTCCAGAGTCTGGATGTCTGCCTCCCCCTCCTCGCCCTTGTTGCCACGGGCGCTGCACTCCAGGAACTCCACCTTCATGGACAACTGGCTGAACTCGAAGTCCTTGCCTTTCTTGCCCAGATACAGGCTGCCACCCACGGAGCCATCCTGAGAGCTGAGGGCTGCGGAGCGAGTCACCCGCAAGGTGTTCCTGTGGGGAGACCAGAGAGGGGTGAGGGGCTTTCATTGGATTACTGTCTCATCAATCCACAGGGTTATTTCAACAAGTATTGAACCATAGAAATCAGGGACTTCTCATAAAACATTCATTTTGAGTGACAAGGAATTGCACTTACAGTTCCTTTTCCAGCTGCTGCTGAATCAGTTTCGCAGACTTTGCCATGGGGATATCTGCAACACGAGACGGCAGTGAATAAATTAGCACGACAATTTAAGTCTGAAGGAAAAATATGTGTAAACAAAGTTCTTTGTCTTTCTCACCTTGTTTATTGCAGGCCACCACGATACCCGGAGCGTTTCTGTAGATCACAGCATCTGTCAACAGGACGTAGAGGAACTCTGCGACGTCCCTCACTTCCTTCTGGAAGATGGCGCTGTCCACCACGAACACGATGGCTCTGCGGAGGTGGACGACAGGATGGAAATATCTCCACAATCCTCACCACAACATCAACAAGGTGCAATTGTTTAACTGGCAGCTCCATCCATGAACTAATTTATCCGTTTCCACATTTTCAAATATAAGTGATGTATCAACGTTTGTCCTTAGAGATCCCATCACAAGAGTAATGCACGTACAGTATTTACATCTGTCAGTGGAGTGCATCCAGAGTATCTATTGTGATCCACAGCACTTGTGTGGCCTTGAGTTAAAACAGTATTTAGTTTTGACGAGCCTTTTAAACGCCAAGTCTGATTCTCTCTCTATACTGCGTGTTTTCACAGTAGCCCACAGGAAGGACGGCTTCCACAGCTTCTCTATCTAATGACACTGGAGGGCTATTGTGAAACACACAGTGCGCCTTTGATGAATGCTGACTCACCTGGCTGCAGACTTAAATTTCTCCAAATACTGAGGGCGAAGGCTGTCGTGTCCCGGCAGGTCTATCAGAGTCCAGGTGCTGGCCTGAGCCCAACAGAGGAAGCAGGTTTATAATCCCAGGAAAGGAAAGGAAATTAGATGAAAGGCTGCTAACAGATGGGAGGACTCACCTTGTCGTTTCTGGCCGTGTATGGAGCACTGCTGTCAGTGATGGAGGTCTGAGTCCGCTTGAACTTTCCTGTCAGCAGCTGCACAAACACGACCGTGAATAAGCATCACACCCGCACACGGGTCGTTCTATGTCAAACACACGACGTGGTGAGAGTGGGGCAGATGTGGCTGCGTGGACTCACCCGGCTGAAAAGCAGCGTTTTCCCGGAGTCGCACAGTCCGATCAGCAGCACGGCGCTGCGGACAGTCTTACTGCTCAGGAAGTACTTCAGAAACACTGGCAGGAGGAAACAGATGGGCCCTTGTTGTTTAGTAACTTATCTCTACTTCATCACAAACACTGACGTCTGCTAGCCAACAGCGCGTGCTAGGTTTGAAGAAGTTAAGTGGGAGACGCCGTGCAGCTTGGCTTAAAGTTAGCGGTTAGCTTCCTAGTGCACTGAATCATGTTTTGTTTTTTTAACCGCCATTTTTTTCAAGTTTTTAAAAGAAAACCACCATTAAACGATGAAGAGAACTTAAACACCCTCGCTGACATAACCCCCTTGCTACAACACACACGGACTACTGTACATAGCTCAGCCAGGCTAACGCTACAGGCCTAACCAGCTGAGCTAGCCGTTAGCATGCTAACGGCAGCTAGCGAAAACGCCGCTTCTTACCGCAGGTGATGACAACCACCGCCAGGGCGACGATGAGTCCGATGAGAAACACCGGGTCCTGCTCCTCCAGCTGCTGCCGGATGGACTCCACGTACGGTTCGAAGGGGCTTTCCGCCACGTCCACGTCCGCTTTCTCTCCCATGGTTCCCCCGGTGCCGTCTGCCTCCATCTGCCTGGGTAGATCCGAGTGGCCACGCCGCTAAAGATAGTGGGACACGTCCTCCTTCTCTCTGACGGCTGTAGTGGGGGTGGGCTGTCAACAGGGGGCGCTGCCGTCCGATTCAATTAGAAACTTCTCCTTGATTGAATGGCAACTTGAAGATCTTTGGAGTCTCACAATATCACTAAGTATTTCTCCCTCTGACTCCATTGGGTTTGTTGTTTATTTTCTTTAAGCGTTTCATCAAACACTACCCTGCTCATTGGTCGAAGTGAAGTAAAGTTAATTTAAGTTGTACATCCAGAAAAAAAACCTTTAGATCAAAGGCTGGCAGTCCCGACCTGTTTCCACGCCTTTGATGTTCTTACAGTGAAGTTGAAGCACGGACCACATGTCACAGTCGGAGGTCTCCGTCCACGGGGGACCAGACCCCCGCACACTCACCACAGAGTGCGCACACGCCTTTTTTTTCTTTTTTCTTTTTTTCTTTTTTTTTTTTACGCACGCTGGATATTTGACTCCTCGCTCCTCTGCGCGACGTCACGTGTCAGAAAGCAACATTATTCTATCGCCAGAGGTTGAGTGTCACTCATTCTGAGCCCATGAGAGGACCAGTCCGGTTCCAGCCCCGGGGAGGCGACATGACCAGCGGCCACTCGGTATAGTTAAGAGTCGCTCGCGTCCGCGCAGGGACCGACTTCGGGAGTTTACTTGAAACTGTAGATACTGAGTGGTTTTTCCTCAATCAGGGTTAAATGGGAAGGAGCAGTATGGGTCGGTCGCTCCTGTACTCGCTCTGCATCTGGATCACTTTGGTGCGCGTGTCGGTGGGAACCGGCTTTGTTTACCGTCTCCCGGGCATCACCGTGCGGCAGCGCATCAAGTCAGAGCAGAGCGGCACCACCGGACCCCCGGGGACCGGGACTCGAACCCAGCTCAGGTGAGCGCAAGCTGGACAGCGAGGCTGCGATGCAGATGTTGTAAGAAGGCGGAAGAGTGGAGCTGCATGTGTTCGTGGAGTGTTTCATTGATTCACATTTCATTCATGTTTCACGACCAGGGGCGGATCTAAGAGGGGGGGGGGGGGGGGGGGGGGGATGGGGGGGGGGGGGGGGGGGGGGGGGGGGGGGGGGGGGGGGTACTAGGCTCAGGGCTTTGCCCTGGGCACCCAGAGCTAGAACCTTTATTTGTATATTGTGCCTTTATGGGAAAATCCAAATAACATTATATGAACATTCAAATTAAACTACAAAAAAAAAGAAATAAATTAAAAAAAAGCATTTTGACCTGTATGGTTCATTCAGGTGAATGATCCAGGTATTCACGAACTGGAGTGTTTAACCCACAGTTTAACATCAGTCGCTGACTGTGTTCTGATTTGATGTATTCTTATTGTTGTTGACAGTAGCTCTCTCTCTCTCCCCTGTGTTTCAGGAACTGGTGTCAGTACACTGTCTCCAAAACTGTGTCCTGTCTGGTGCACAACGGCTCTGAGACCACGGTGCAGAGAGTGTATCAGAGCTGTCGATGGCCGGGGCCCTGCTCCAAAGTCATCAGGTACCTCGCAGTCCTCGCAAAGTCACAACTCTTGTATGTGTTTGTTGTTTTTGTCACTGCTAAATAATAACCGGTCCGTACGTATAAAGCGCTGTATCGGGTCTTTGATGTCCCCTCAAAGCACTTTACAGCACAGTTTGCATTCACCCAGTCACACAAGGACTGTGTGACTGGGTGAATTTGTATCTATGGGTAGATGGCACCACGTGGGGGTTAAGTATCTCTCCCAAGGACACCCCAACATGCGGCGTGATGGGGGAGGCGGGAATCAAACCTCCGACCTTCTTGACAGGCGACAGCTCCTAGCTCGAACCCCTCATCTGGCGCTGCCCCCGCTCCTCTGCTGTCCAGAATCCAATGTAAACACAGAGCAGATACACCGTCATGGGGGTCCTGTGGAGGAGCCACTCTGCAGCCGTGTGTCCCCTGGGAGGTTACATCAACATCAGGCCGCTTTGACGTCTCGTCCGCAGCGTTTGGCTCATTTTGGCACAAATCAACGTAAATTTAATTCAATCAATCCGACAATTTGATTGGTGTGACATTTTTCCCAGTCAGTTGTTATGAATCCGATAAGAAGCTAATTGGTGAGGATAGTTTGAATTGACACACAGAGACACTGTCCAAAGCCAGGCAGACAGAGCGAAGGAAGGATGGATGGTGATCCACAGAGGTGGGAATGACGGGGAAGAAAAGAACGATACACTGCAGCTCAGGGGGAAACAGGAAATGGCCTTGTAGAGGTGAAGCAGGGTCTCCTGCGTTGTGTTTGTGTTCCTGTGCTTGATGTTTCCCTGTGGTCACTGGTGCATGTGTTGTTCTCCAGCTACAGGACCGTCACCAGACCGTCCTTCACAGTCACCTACAAACCAGTCACAGCGCTGGAGTGGAAATGCTGCCCGGGGTTTGTGGGAGAGGAGTGTCGTGAAGGTGAGTTTCTCTTTTTTTTTTTTAAAACAACAAAAAAAAACATTTTTTCTCTTCTCAAATGCGTCTCACAGAAAGTCTGGATCAGAGGAACACACGCTGTTCGGTTTGTGAGAATTAGCCCGCGCTGCTCTGAAATAGAGGCCATGTGTTTGACTCGGACCCATCTGTGTCTTTTTAGTGGCACCAGGCTGCTTTTCCCACATCAGTGGGTTTTTTTTTATGTTTGGTGGTGTGTAGTCGGGTTGTTTGCTAATGGCGCTACTGTGCAGCTGTCGGCCCTCTTCATGTGATTCTAACGTTGTTTTGGATGAAGCCTGAGGGGCTTTGTTGGGTTAATTTGGGGAAGTTGGATTACAGTAAAAGACAATAGTTCAAAAGGATCCTTTTTGCCTTTTTCTTCTTTTCTTGTGAAGAAGGATGAGGATTAAATCACTCATCTCTCTGCTTTTGTCTCTCTCTGTGAAAATGTTGTTTTTTATTGAACTGTAGACAAAACACAGGAAGCTTTGCCCAAGTATCATCACAGTAGTCAAAACAATGGCATTCCTTGCATCAAAAGAAACCCTATTTTTGGGCTCATTTTAATTAGAGTTCCTACTTCAACACATTGTCTCAGATGTTCAGAAAACTCCTTTTCTCTCACTCTCCATGGCCCCAGCTCCTGATTTCACTCTTTAGCTCCCTGCTCCTCCCTCGTAGTAAAGCCCACGCTGCTCCGATTGGCCAGCTGGTGCACAGTCTCTTGCGATTGGTCAGCGGCTCCCAACGGCTGCAGCAAGTGCCCTGTCCATCAGATTCTGAACTTCACAGTGACAAACGGGAATCTGACTGAAAAATGAAGGAGGTGTCGGGTGTTTTTGTGACAAAAAGCGCCCCCTGCTCCAGAACAGAGGCATTTTTAAACGAATGGGGGACACATTTAGTATGACTCATTTCAAACAAATTGCACCACATTTCTCAATCTTTGATAAATACATCCCTTTTTTTTTTTAAATAAAGATGCATGAATCATTGCAATCTGTTGAGTTGTTCACATGTAAACAAACAAGCAGATGGGATGGAAATCACAACCACCTGAGTGGAGTGAATGCAGAGGGAGCTTGTGTAACTGCAGGTGGAGGGTAGAGTGTCAGGGGAAGAACAGTGTGTGTTGGTGAGCAGCTCAGCTCAGCTCAGCGCAGCTCAGCTCAGCTCAGCTCAGCTCATCTCATCTCAGCTCCTGTACAGAACAAACCGCAGACTCTGAGCCCAGAGAACATTTCCAGCTGCCACCACCAGCACCACAGTCAACACCAAGCCACAGAGTGGGAGGTGAGTGCAGGACTAATGTCAGGTTGTCCTCACTCTGCTGTTTATATACACGGCGTCCAGACAGTGTTCAGACGCCTTCACCCCTTCACATTATCCATCCTTTCCATCTTCAAACCGCAGTCGGTGCATCATGGCTGCAAAATCAATAACAGTCGTCTGACGTTGGTGCGACTTTGTGGACTTAAAAAAAAAAAAGTCCTCCTCAACTTTGTTTTGGACTTTGAGCTCGGTATGTCCTGTTCTTATTCAGGGAATCGTGGGGATGGACCGATACTGGTTTTTCAGCGCTGATATCAAAGTAATTGACTGAGTAATATTTGGAAATGTGTGCATTTACAGTCGGTAGAAAACCCATAGAGTATAAACATCACCATCAGAAGACTTTGAGCTCACCTGTTGGTCCCCTTTACTCCACCTGGTGTGTTACAGTGATTGAGTCTCTCTGCCCCTGGACCACTTTTACAGTTAGGTATTGATAACCAGCCAAAATGTGATTTGGACCCAAACATCTTTAATTCCTGTGTCTATGTTTATGTTCCGTTCAGAGAAATATTCAATCGACTTATATAGGTGAAAGAGTGAAGTTGGACTGTAAACAGTGATCCAAGAGTTAAGTTCAACCAGGTCCTGAGCTCGAATAATTATATCGGTATGATATTTCAGATTGATCTTAGAGTAAAAAAAAAAAAAAAGAAGTCAAAACCTGCATATATTTATCATGGAAAATGTCATTCTTTTGGTTTTTATGTCTCCCACATAAGAGAATGTGGAAAAAGTGAATATCGCTCACTGTGCACCCACACCGTTTTTCACTCACTGTAATTTCAACTCTTTTTTTTCGACGAGAATTATTTAATGCTTCACCAACCTGCTACATTTCTTTGAGTTGCGAAATGCAGCCGTTTGTACATGTAGAGAATTACTGGCAGGGCCTGTCCACCGCCGTCCAACATTAACAGTTACCTCAGAGAGCCAGTCCACCACACCTTGTTCCATTTAGCAGAATCATTGCTTGTTGCACTTGGATGGGCATGATTTACCTCCAGTTCAGAGAAGACACATTGAT
This sequence comes from Chascanopsetta lugubris, assembly GCA_016785325.1. Lineage (NCBI taxonomy): Eukaryota > Metazoa > Chordata > Actinopteri > Pleuronectiformes > Bothidae > Chascanopsetta > Chascanopsetta lugubris. Next base: position 175,443 of record JAFBJT010106153.1, read on the forward strand.
ATTAGAGGAATAAACACAGACGCTGTTACAAAGCCGTTGGAAACCATTATTCGCTGGATATTATCCCTCGCAGAGATTAACGCACAGCCACATCCGCCCCGTCTGTAATGTCAGAGATTACGGTTCACTTGAGACCAAAGTGGTTGCAGGAGTGTGAAGAGGTAATCTGGCTGTTTATTTAACATTTTGCTGAAATGTTTTTGCACGGGGCCGGGGAGTGGGGGTGGGATGGGGGCAAAATGGCCTCCATATGGGGGAGACAGGGGGGGCCAGGCTAGAATCAGCCAGGAGACCCTATAGAAGACGAGGGCTGATGTCAGAGACGCTCGGCCTCCTCCAGCCTGAGGAGGAGAGGGGAGCGCCGGCAGGCGGGGGTCAGTTTGTCGGAGCTACAGAGGAGACCTAGGGGTGGTGGGATGCGCGGGGGGGGGGGCACACGAACATCAAGGTGTGAGGGCTGGCGAGGCTCGGACAGCTGCGCAGCAACATGCGAGGAGAAGAAAGGGGGGCGGGGGGGACGTGAAGTGTAGTGAGGAGTGCGTGGCTCCCACAGGACCCCAGCTGCCAGCGGAGCAGAGAGCCGCCTCGGTGGGAAAGTGGCTCGGCCGAGATTAATGAGCATGACGCTCGTCCGCCGGGTCTTTGTAACATACGTGACCGTGTTGAGATCACAGCGGGACCCCCACACAAAGAGCGGTTGTCCTCGCGCACCTTCATCCCCGGGGTCAGACGCAGCATCGTGCCGGCGCTCGGAGAAATAAATAAACACAACCACAGGAGAGGGTTATTTTTTTTTTTTTTACTGTCGGACCCTTCGGCCCTGCGAGGAAACTTTGACCGTCCAACCCGCTGCCATTTTTATTGATAGATATTTCATTTTCATCAAGAGTTCCGTTGATGCATTTATGAGTGTATCGTTATCTTTCCCTATATTAAGAGTATTTACTCCAGAAGGAGGTCTCCTCTTTATGGGGGCCGCCATGTTCCATCTTTCTCAAGCCCCCCACAAAGGAGAAACGAAAAACACCCTTTGAGTTTGAATGATACCTGAAGGCTGTCATTGCCCTGAGGAGGAGGGTTGGATGACAGGTGTTGGACTGCAACGTACGGCTTCACCACTAGGTGTCACTAGATCTCTGCACACTGCACCTTTTTTAAAGGGAGTTGGTTGATACATCGGTGACGTCTCAGCACCTCTGTGTTTGTTCGGTTCAGTGCTACGAGCGTTTGCATTGACCACTTCAACAGGGGCATCAATGGGGGATTGACTCGCTCTTGGAGCCAGCCTCAAGTGGCCACCCCTGTGAACTGCAAGCTTTTGCAAGTGCCCCCCCCGCCCCCACCCCACCCTCAGGCCCGGATTTTGCCTCCCGGGACTGACGGACAGAGCCCTGTACACAGTTTCCAGTCTCTAGGCTAAGCTAAGCTAAGCTAAGCTAAGCTTAGCACCGACCCGCCGTAACGTCACATACACTTACAGGAAACAGACAGCAGAGTGGTCCGAATTACTCGTGACAACAAAACAAACGAGTGTTTTTTCCCCCCCGACGTGTGGAATGTTGGCCGCGAGCGCGGCTCGCTCGCTGCCTCTCTTGTCGGGAGGCCAACGTGCGCCACACACATCAGGCTGCGGCGGCGCAGAGCGCCGGGGTTTGGCCCGGAGCCAGACGCTTTATCAGAGTGAGCAAGGACAGCCTCAACCAATGAGGATGACATCACCTCTGGTTCTGGTTTGATGGGATCCTGGCTCCACTTCTGAGGCCCCCCCCCCCCCCCCCCCCCCCCCCCCCCCCCCCCCCCCCCCCCCCCCCCCCCCCCCACCCAGGGGGCCCGAGGCTGAGCTGTCGAGACAGGGCACATAAAGAAAGCTGCAGTCAGATTTGGGAGTCTGTGTAAGATGAGGAGTTCCTCCCTCCCTCCTTTTCATTCTCTAAACTCTGAATCATTCTCCGCACGACGCGCTCGGGCTTGACTCCTCTGTTACTGTTCAATATTCTCATGTAAACAGTCGTTTATTAAGTGATGAGAGATGTCAAATCTGCTGTGTGGGGGGATTTTTTTTTTTTTAGGATCTGACAAGAGATTTCTTTGATTTGACTCCCAACACAAAACACAACTCATAACAACACCTAACAACACATAACAACAAAGGCGCCAAATCGGAACTGCGATGAAGGCGCATGTGGTTCATGATTTAATGATCCTGCCTCTTTCCAAACCAAAACAAATGCCTCACATCTCTGTCACAACGTTTATGGTTGAAACACTTTGTTGTTTGTCTGATCACTTTATCAGATAAAGATTCAATCAGCTCATGACTTCATTTGTTTTGAATACAATGAGAGCGGGGGGGGGGGGGGGTCCCTCCACTAAGGCCAAGCAGAAACCACATTTACATCCTTGATCTAGATCTTCTTTTTTTCAAAATTGCCATGTTTGATGTCATGAATGTGACAGTGTTGCCATGGTAACCTGCCTCCTATCAGGGGAAGCTCCCTCACCTCATCTGTGCCCACAGCATAGAAACTTGATCAAAGAGGAACTCTGTCCTCAAACCGTCCTGAAGACTCACGTGTCAATGGGCAGAAGATGAACGTGCATCACCTGAAATGCCACAAAAAAAAATCTGCTTGGGTTCAAAAGAATGAAAAAGGAACCAGCGTGTCGCCCTGGGTGATTCGTTCAGATCAATGTGTCACACGGAGTTGACCGTCATGGATGCAGGGTCTTCTGTCATCAAGGAGTGAATGCTGATGAATCAGGTCTCCTTTAATTGCACACACATACACACACACACACACACACACACACACACACACACACAAACCCTCTAGTTAGTGGATGTTAGCGGGTGTTTGACCTGTGGCGTAACACACCTGCAGAGTAAAGTTCGTGTCCGTCTCTTTCGCAGCAGTGTGTCCATCATCCACACACGTTTATACCGTGCAGCACTTCCTTCCACTGCCAGGGCCTGGGGATCGAACCCACGGCCTCCTGGTTGGTGGAGAATCCACCCTGCAGAGCGCAGCACGTGACTTCAGCAGTTGCAGCAGCAGAAGTGATGCTGTTTATCATTTCATGTGCGTGTGACCGCCCCCCGCCCCGCCCCCCCCTGACCCGCTCAGAAGCCGCTGTTTTACACTTTCACCCTTTAACTTCCAGCCTGTGGCCAAACTGCTGCAGGGAGGCAGAGCAGGTCACCGAGCCTGGATGTTTCGGCCTCGGCCGAGTGGAAAGTGGGCGTCCACTCTTCGAGTGCTCTTTTGGGTCGACACCCTGACCCCCGGATGTTTCTGACGGCGCTCGTACAGTCGCAGCGTCTCAACATTTACATTTTGGGCTCCGGGGCAGAGTCGAGCCGAGGCGTGACGACATGGAACATATTGAAATGTGTTGGTCATTTCCTCGCAGTCGGCTCTCCCACCTCCATCACCCCCCCCCCCTTCCACCTCCATCACCCCCCCCCCCCCCCCCCACCCCCACCCCCCCACCACAACCGGCCCCCC
>JAFBJT010106153.1:192686-215978 GCA_016785325.1 Chascanopsetta lugubris
ACACACACACACACACACATAGACACATTCAAACACACATATAAACACATATAGATACACACATAGACATTCTCAGACATACATATAAAGGACGCACAAAGACACACAATATATGAAACACAGACATATATAGACAACACAAAGACACACACACACATAGACACACATAGAAGCCGACATACACATACAAAAATGAAAATATACTATTTCATATACACACACACACATACACACACACGTATTATAAAATATATGGAATAAACAAATTATGTTGTATATCATGTGACATCAAATTCAGGTCAAATCAAATCATTTTCAAAAACAAAGACAAATGACACAATTGTGAATTACATCAATAAATTCCATGAATAATCTAAACAGATGATGCAGCATGGAGATACTGTAATCTGATTGGCTGTCAGTCAGCAGGAGAGCGAAAACAGATGCAGCAATCTGATTGGCTGTCAGTCAGCAGGAGAGCGAAAACAGATGCAGCAATCTGATTGGCTGTCAGTCAGGTGGAGGGTCGAACACAGATACTGCGATCTGATTGGCTGTCAGTCTGCTACACAGTGCATTTTCACCAACACTGTTTGTGATTTTCATGGACAGGATATTGAGGCGCAGTCGAGAGGGAGAGGGTTTGCAGTTTAGGAATGTGTCACTGCTTTTTGCAGATGATGTGGTCCTGTTAACGTCATCATTCTGTTACTTCTTGTGCTCATCGGATCATTTTGCAGTTGAGCTGCCAGGGTAAGGATCAGCACCTCTGAGACCCTCGTTCTAAGCTGGAAACCAATGGACTTTCTACTCTGGATTTTGTTTTTCTAATTTTTGTGCTCTTTTGTACTCTCTGACTGCTCATCATAGATCCCATCACAAATTCATTTTTTTTCCATTACATATTTCTCCTGCCAGTAATTGATTGAACACACAGTCTCTTATCAGTTATTTTTCTTCAATTTGTGAATTGTTTTACATTGTTTACTTACTCATCTTTTCTGCTCATTTATCAACCTGGCCTTTTTTGTATTAAAGATCATTGAACTTTGTCCGTGAGATATGTGCTTCAATCCTAATAGTGTGCCTTAACATCAACTTAAAACACAGGTGTTTGTGGGTAATTAAAGTTTTTAACTAATGATGGGTAGTAATAAACAATGGACAACTGAGAGAGGGAGACAATGATGGTGGGTACTGTGTGGAGTAAGTGCAAAAAGACGAACTCAATCAAGTCCTGTAGTCTCTGAAACAAAGGTCAAAACAAAAAAATTACAGCTAAAAGAGCTAAGAAAAATACTTCTATAAAGAACTCAATCCGCTGTGTAGCTGAACAGATCAGTTTTATGTCTATGGAGCCTGCCCCAAAACAACAAAAGCAAAATGTTTGCACAATTCAAACACTTTCATCTGCCCAAATAAATGACATACAGTGAGATACTGGCATGCTGAGGTACACAGCATCTCAAAAGGACAGGGTCCTGGAGGCATACAGGTCACAGGGAGAGCCTTTTATGGAAGCAGGCTCTCGGGTCATGTCCGTGGATTGGTCTGCTGTCAGGGGTGTTGTACCAACCAGAAGCCAGGGCAATAAGGAGGCCTCCCCCAGGCAGGATTGCCACATCCTACTACAAGGGCGTGGCACTGCAGGTTAAATACAGAGGAGAGAGAGTAAGCCCTGTGGCCGTAAAAGACACAAATCTTGATGAGGTATTCTTAGACTGTTAATGAAATTAGGGATACAAATATGAAGTAAAGATTTTGATTCATGTATATGCTTTGCTTAAATTGAAATGATAAAACAGGTCCTTCAGACTTAGAGGTTGTAAAATTAGAATATATTAGGACTCAGCTCTCCTGGTGCAAAGTTGGGGACAGGGTGGCCACAAAGTTTGAGAAATGCTGTTGTATGTTGTCACTTTCTGCAACGCAACGATATGTTCTGCAGTTTCTTGGCTTTTCCTCGGGCATCAATGGGCCACATCTTAGTTATCTTTGACCTGAGCATCCGGTAGGAACTGGCACAGTAGCTAGGTCGGTCGCAGTAATGGGCTACAGGAATATGAGGCTTAGGATCTGCAGAAAAAACACACTTCAAGTCAGAGTACGAGAGACAGAGAGAGCACAGGGGGAGAATTAAAAATGACAAACTGCAGGGGTGTAGGTGTGGATTGAAGAGAATGAAGACGAGTATAAAACAAGCTGCAGACGTTCTTATGCTCTTTGTGCCCCGACACCTCCAGATGCTGGTGCAGAATACAACAGAGGTTGGTCGGCTCATAGAGTAATAGTTAATAGGGCTAGTGTCAGACAAAGGTAAGTGTGTGTGTGTGTGTGTGTGTGAGTAATAAGAACAAAATAAGAGGTTTTTCTCTCCCTTATTTTGTAATATGCGCTTATGATAATGCATGCTATAATTGAGCACTATTTAAGTATTATTAGTTTGGAATATCTTTTATGGACATGAAGAAGAAGACGTAGAAAGAGTAGAAGAAAACAAGTCTTAATAACAAAGGTTATTCTGTAGTGTAACCATGTATAATTGTTGCAAGATTGCATACCATTCGGACATCTTTGCTTATGCTTTTCCTTTGAGCGATCCGTTTTCTTCTTGTTTGATTCCGGCAGGGAGCCTGTTGCAACATCCAAATCATTTCCTTCCTCGGTTTTGGGCTTTTGCTTCTCCTCCCTGTTTTCCAGCTCGCCCTGTTCCTCTTCTTCGACTCCATTGACACTTTTTTTCTTTGCCTTCTCCTTCTTGTCCTGGCCAACCTCTCCCTCCTTTTTGAGGTTTTGCTCCTGCTCTTTTTGCTCAAGGTCTACGGATGTAATGAAACATGGAATGAAACACACGCACACACACACACACGCACACACACACACACATACACACACACACACACACACACACACACACACACACACACACACACATACACTCAGTGCAGCATTAGACACCATAGGTCATGAGATCTGTCTGCATAGACTTAAGCAAGTTGTTAGGATTAGAGGAACGGCCCTTGGCTGGTTTAAGGGTAGTATATAAGATTTTGGTCCGTTTTGTCACTTCTAAAAACATAAGATAAAAAATCGTTGCACGTAAACATTTTATTTCCCCCCCATTTCCCTTAAATGAGCCATTAATGTATTGTTACATGGGGGGAGGGGCTCTCTATGGAGGCCGCCATGATTTTAAAGTAGTAAAAGTGACAAAACATCTTTTGAGTTGGAATGATAAGTGAAATCTCACATAGGTTCTCCTGCATGTTCAGAAGGGTGAGGTGATGGATGCAACATGCAACCTCTAGATGTCACCAAATCTTACGCACTGCACCTTTAATGTAAAGTCTGTGATTTGATATAAAGGATGTCCTCTCATGGTAAAACAATCTTGACCATTGTGACATAATTGCCTCAAGTCTATGTTTATGATGGATTTTAATGTGTGACCCTCAGAATATCATAGTACCACACATGCAGCCGTTCAAACAGAGAGATCATCTCTGAAAGATCATCTTGATTTAAAAAAAATATATAACCAGGCCCTCTAGGTTCAGCAACGTCCTGTCGTAAACCACTGGAGAAGCAAATTGGTGTCGTTCATTTAATTTACACTGTACGTAATTATATTAGACATTTACATAATTTAGCATTATGTGATCAATGTTTCAATTCAGTTATCCAATTCGCCCTTCACTCATGTTTTCTAAATGTTTGTGGCCCAGTGGAAAAAAATGTTGAGTGAAAGTTTGTTTTTAAAGGTACATTTAAGAAGGTAAGTAGTAACACATTTTACTGCAGAGCCAAGATAAAAGTTGATCAGCCCTGTAAAGGACATGTGTGCGAGAAAATTACACTATAAGCCAGTTGTTGGAAGAATAGCAGAACATTTATATTTTCATGACCAAGTAAAAATGTAATTTCAATAGAGAAATCTAATTTTAGTTTTGTCACAGAGTATTCTGTATGCAATACAAGACAAGTTCTTAAAAAAATAAATTAAACTATTTTTTTAACATAAGAGATAGCGATGTATTTGAGCCTACCTTTGGCTGCCTGGACCTCCCATAACTCCTTGTTGTGATGAATCTCTTGATTCCACATGGCCTTGAAATTCTTGAAATCCACTGTTGTCAGAGAACAGCACGCCTCAGAGCCTGTACTCATGGCAGTAGAATGCTTTCCATCACACCCACAAACATTGTTGACACTGTGAAATCCACACAGATAAACAGACACAGACACAATTTCTGAACATAAAGATGTGGTAGTCAACATGAAAAATACACTTTTAGATTGAACTTGATGTATTTTCAATTGATTGAATCAGCATCATTTTAATCAGGCTTGTATGAATTTGCATCAGATCTGGTAAGATTACTATTTGGGCGAGATTGCTCAGAGTTTGGGCAAATCAAATCAATCATACCCACATACTGAACGTTCTCCTAAAAATACTTATAGTCTGCAAAAGGAACTTTAAATGTAAAAAAGCAAAAGTATCATTATGGCAAACAAGGTGCAGAAAAAAGTTATACTCTTAAATAACTATATATGTAGGTAGAGAAAATTGTTGTATGAAGCTGCACAACGAGGTTCAACAGTAGAAAATTCCTAAAAAATCTGAATGGATGAATGAATATGAATTATTGTCGTCAGTGACCCAAACACTGTCATAGTTGAACTGTTACAATTAGTTAAACAATGTAGGAGGAGATATGTTTTTTTTAAAAGCCAACACAATATAAGATAATCAAAACACAAATATTGTTGGCACTAGGGCTCAAACCTGAGTCTCTGCATTAAAGTTCCCCAATCCAGTTACTAAAACAGAAATATTTCCGAATACTCTTGAAAAACTGTGCAGTGATAAGTATACATTCCAGAAAAAAAGCTGTATCATGTATCAAAGAGAGATCTTCACCAATACCATTCATTAGATTAATTGTAGAAATTTAATCGCAAGAAAATAAATAAATGACTTCTGAATGATTTGTTAAAATGTGTGCAAACATTAACGCTACACTGACAGCCTGGTGGGAATATCTGAAAACAACTATGTCCTAAGTATTTTATTGACAGAGTCAATACAACAACAATTATTTTCCAATGTGCGCTCTCTGTCCATTGGTGGATTTTTGCTCATTTGTGTGCGCCCCAATGTGTATGTGTGCATGTGCACATTGGGGTATCATTAATATGATAGTGAGGGAAAAACTGGATTGTTAAGGTTTAGAATATAGATAGATAATAGATAATATTGCACATAATTAATTGACATTCAACTGATCAATCAGTTCAATGAAATATTCTATGAAAATAAGGAGTAAAATGATTACAGAAACAAAGACGATTTGCAGTTGACTTCAAGATAATATCAGCACTAACATCATTATGACTGTGAAAATTGTTAGTCTTGTGTCTGGTCACCTAGAGCGACGGACACTGGTCATTTCAGAGTCCGATGCCTCCTCATTCACCGCTGTCACAATCCTCTCAATCATTTCCGTCATCAAAGCAAATGTTGGCTCCACTATGAAATCGATGAAACCTGCAGGGAAAAAATAAGGCATGACAGACTTCCCTTTTGTGTATTGAGTAACAATTCTGGTCAAGACATCTTCCGAACGCATTGGTATTTTATTATGTTCCACCCAGGGCGGCAGTGGCCCAGTAGTTAGAACAGTCTCCTTTGGAACCAATGGTCACTGGTTCAAAACCTACACAGGTATCAGTGTCATTGGCCCTAACAATGATACCCTGAATAGCCCTATGCAAACTGGTGGAAACAGCCTGTGACCCAGATTACTGGACAAGCGGTTGAAGATGACGTGACATGACATGTTCCACCCCCCGCTTTCTGACACAGGTCACGTCTGTCTGTCGCCAAAATGAGTGAATAGAAGAAGGGGCAGGCACACCTTAAGGAGTTCTGCTGGAGACTGTCTCAGGTCTCAGGCGAAATCATGGTTTGAATCCCCCCACCCTCCAAATGCAGGAGCATCTGACCGCTCTGCAGAACATGCAGACCTGAAAGGTTCCTCATGATATGGCTTAGGACTTTAGGGAGGACATCTGGGACCTCATTGCATAGGACCTACTGGTGGGAAGCAATCCAGGCTGAGGCTCCATCTCAGCCGTTCTGATCACCTATCTGTTATGCAGGTATCCACTTAGAAACCACTTCAGAAGAAGTGCAGGCCAGTGAAAAACCAAACCAAGATCTGGTCATAGGGTGCAGCCTCGACACTTCTGGACTGTTTCATGCTGTACTGACAGGGAGGTTTTCAAGACAGCAGCCTGACAGACATTGTGGAGTATACTGTGATGGTAAGCAACTACAGTACATTGCAGTGTATACAGGATGTCACTATAATTCAGACCTTCATGCACATGGAATCCAAAAACCCTGGATGACTCCAGAGGTGCGCCCGTTGCTGACAGCCCGGTGAAGCTGCCACAGCTTCTCACACATGCATTTAGGTCATTTTATGAGAGTTTGACTATGTTATACATTAACTCTAAAAGTGAGGAAACCACTATAGGATCCTTTAATAACCACTGTTAATCCTGGGGACATGATATGAATTAGGATACAGCATTTAATGGAATGCATCAATGGAATTCCATGGTAAGTGGCATTTGTTGCTCCTTACCAATCTGTGATTGAGCCACCATGGTTGAGCTGCGGTCACATAGAGGTGAGAAAGGAAGTCCCAGCTTTGCTTCTTTATCACCCTGTAAGAAAAGTCAGCAATACAAAATGTGGTCAGCACAGGTTCACTGACATGCATTATAACCCTATCCACTTACTGTTAATCTTTTTTATTGATTTTTTTTTATATTAAATCTCAATAAAGGATTTCTCTTGCACAATGCATCTAGAATTCTGAAAGCTACAGCTGAAAGAAAATACGTTTTCAAAGAGCAGGCATAGTGCAAACTGTGAGTGTGCTAACCCTCAACTGAGGGAAACTGCTGCTTTTCCCTTTCAGGAAGCAAGGTTAGACGATCCCGACAGAGTGGAACCACTCCAACTAATTTCACAAAGCCAGTAACTTCAACTTGAGAGTCAGTTGCTATTGTAATGGACAGTGTTAACCTAACTTTGCAAGGAGCAGGTTTACTTAAAGGTGAGTCTATGGTAGCACTCGAAAGATGTTTAGTATGTCCTCTTTTACCACTGTAAACACATGATAGTCCCCGTAGAGAGGACAGCCTCCTCAGGTAAATATACATTAATGGGTTTATTTAAGGATAATGGAGACAAAAATAAAACAGTTGGGTGATTATACATTTATGAAACTGTCAGTATGTAATTGTTTTGCAATCTCTTTAAAAGTGACAAAAATGACCAAAATCTTACACACTGTACCTTCAAAATAACATGTTTCTCTCTGTCTGCTCCATCTTTCAGTCAATTATTCAACCAGTGGCGTATTGTAGCAACTTCTGTCAGAGTAAAAATCTGATTACACTGACCATGCCAGATCCTTCTGTGAAGAATCTTGTCCATGACGAGGTTGCTTTACTTCGCAGGGAGTTAAATATTTGTAAGGTGAATATTCAGAAACCATGTATTATTGTTTCCAGGTTGCTTTTAACTTGAACAACAGTGTTTTTCTTACAGTCAATGCGAGAGGAACGATTGCAAGGAGTGGCACAGCTGAAAGCAATCTATTGACAGCAATTACGTTTGTTGCACATTGTATCCTGATTTAAATTCGAACCGTATTGACCCAGACCCAGAGACCCTGGTATTTACTCCTCTAGAGTTAATGCAGCCAATGAGGTATGAAGTTTAATTATGGCTAACATGAATTTGAAACGTTGCATTGTTTGTCTATGTAGCCACTTATTTATTGGTTTGTTGTTTATTTAGTGCACATGTCAAGTTCTAGCATGACCTTACAAAGAATGTGAGAATAACATGCCTGTAAACAATAAGGAACGTCTGGCTCCATGATTTTAACCCGAGAGGAGTTACACCTTCTCTGTGGACATGCAGCTTTATATGTTATCTTAAGATGATGACATGGTTTTATGAAATTTAAATTATTTGTTTGTATAGTTTCATAGGATAGATTCTATAATTAATACCTCAGAAAACTGAAAGTCCCTCATTTTCAGCAACTGCTATATTGCTGCTATATTTTGAAACATATTACTAATATATTACTTCGATATAGACTATATTACTAATATCATATATTCCCATCAGAATTCGAAATTTGACAACATAGTTGGTGTGTGATTGGCAGTGTCGTTTGAGAATGCTGAATAAGAACGATTGTTATCTGCGCAGAGTGGTGTTTACCTGTCTGAAGAACTCCTCCAGGAGGGATGTGGTCCAGTAATGGTGGAGTTTCCAGCATTTTGCTGGGTGACTTATATCAGCAGTGTGCAGCAGCAAAGATAAGGCCTTAGGTTTGTCAACCCTGAAAATACAGTGATGAGAGTCACAGCTGGATTCCTACCAATAACTAACCCGACTGCTGCTGGGAGTTGGTGCTAATGGGAAGTGCTTGCTAGCAACCAACTTTCGAAGCATGTGAGCAATTGAGCTTATCTACAATATGGAATGTGATTTTGGTTTGAAATGATGCCCTCGAACAATTGATTTGCTGGGAAACTTACCATGTTATTTATGTGTGTAATTTCTCAAGGAGTAATAATAGCATTGAAAAGTGTGACCCCACTTACATAATTACAGCACTAAGGTTTACCAATGCACTAGGGAAAAATAGGTATCAGTCACTTTTGGGACTTGCACTTCAGGCGGAGTACCACCAGGTACTGTGCCATTCTGATTTCTGATGCACCAACGCTCTCAGAGGAACGCTGCTGATGCCTAAATGTGGAAGTGGCAAGGGGCTTGGTTTATGAGTCAGCTGGAGCATGAAGGGGGGATGTCAGTGAAATGGAAAAGGGTCTGTATTTATAAAAAGCTTTATCAAGTTTTGAAAACTATACTGTAAATTGTACTGTAAAGTGCTTTACAGTACAGTTAACATTCACCCAGTCATACAGATGTTTATACATGTGAAAGCCGCACAGAAGACTGTGGGGTGAAGTCTGCCCACCACAACGGACATTTACAGAGACAGGTGCAGAAAGAGGACAACTGTTTCACAAGACAAATCACTACTCACGCATCAGGCTGCTGTAGAAGAGTTTTCATAGTTTTGATCTGCTGGAAGTGACAAGACATGTCAGTGGCCAACACCATCTCCACTACAAGACTCCGGAATTCTCTGAAAGAGAAAACTTGCATGGAATATCTGAAGGGCTAACAGACTATATGCTGAGAACATGCATGTCCCTTGTCTAATGAATTAAATGAATGAAATATGAATTACATTTTACAGCTAGTGCCATCAGATCAAATATAGTACCTAGACTTAAAACCTGTGAAAATGATGTTTGGCCTTGATTGTGCATTTTTTCTCAGTGCTGTTTTAGTCATTGAGAAAGGTTGACATTCTAACATGCTTAAGCAATTGGGTTATCATGCAAAACTCAACAACATAAGAAAAATATTTTTTAGAATAGAATAGAATGCCTTTATTGTCATTATACACAATGTACAACGAGATTGAAGTGTGAAGTGTACCATGCCAGTTTAAATTTACAAGCCATGACACAGTGGATTTAACTGAAGGTGATTCATTTTAGATCAAGTGCAAGTGTATGATGTAGGGCTGCAACTAGTATATATGTATTGATTATTACAATTAATTAATAGATAAAAATACTAAATCTATATGTGTACAATATTTGCTTCAATCTAAAGGTATTTACTCTTATATTGAAACAGAATAATTACATTATCTAGAAAAAAGAGTGCAAAAGACACTGAAACTACCAAAAGAAAAAGTAGACTATTTTTTCATCAGGAAAAAAAGTTTGTTTCTACCCTTTTCCGTTCTTTAGAAATTGGCTGTGAAACATAGTCTGATTTCACAAAAAACACCTGTTTTTGACCAAAAAACACCTGTTTTTGACCAAAAAACAGAGAAAAGGAAACATGTCAAGCAGAACAGTCACTTTGACATTAATATTTTTTTGCTTTAGTGACACCTCAAGCCTGATATTGATGGACAAGCTCCGCCAGACTGTCTCCCAGCCCGCCCCGTTGGAAAACATAAATGACGTCTATAGACGTCAATGGCAGCTAATGAGTTAATTGCCCCTACAACAGGAGAAGAGTGCCATGCTTTTAGATCAATCCTTTTAATTGATATCAAATCAGTTGCCAAATAAAAAAATAACCAATAAATAATCAATCCATTCAGTCATTGTGGCTCTGGTATGAAGGCTGTTGGACTTGCTTGAATTTCCAGAAGAAATGTCATATGTCTTTTGACACGCAAACAAAACAATTCTCTAGAAAAACTTCTTCCTCTGGTATAATATCACAAATTTGCAATTTCTTGTCTCATGAAGATGTTTGAAATGAAACCATGTTTTTGTTCCCACTAAGATAAGATCGAAGAAGATAAAACTTTGATATTAGAATGAGCAAAAGAACATTTCAGAACAGTATATAGTGGTTAGAAGTAGTAGAGATGTAGAAATAGAAGGAAAAAAAAGATCCTGAGCTGGTAACAACCTCAGATGTACTTTGCTTCGGACAAAGCATTTTCCAAGTGAATTGTGGAATTGTAATGAAAAGCATGAGTCGAGTTAATGTGGGTACACCTTAAAACAAGAAAATTGACAAAAAATACTGCTCCCACCTCCAGTCATCTTTGTTCAAATTAGAGAGGATATTCTTTTCATCGTCATCTTGTAGGAGACGATAGGCTGCACTGACATGATGGTTCTCTAGAACAGCTCGGTCATTGTACAACATGGCTGTGTCTGACCTGCAAATTCCACAGTTACAAATGTTAGAGAGCACATTTTTAGGGTTCTGATCAATTCAAAGGTCTGTTGCTTGAGCATTTTAAAAGTATTCATGCCACAACAGAAGCAATTTAAAACATCATAAAGTTATGTCAAATGAAGATGACCTTGTTTGAATATGGAAGTTGTTGGTGGTCCCCGTGTGTTCATAGTCATGGATGGCAGCAGCAAAGATAATGGCAAAAATCTCCAACTCAGTCAGCCAATGCTGTGAGACAGAGAGAGAGAGAGAGAGAGAGAGAGAGAGAACACGATTAGCCGTGGTTACAAAGGTCACAGTAAAACTTGTGTCATTGGGAACCTCTTTCAGTCAGCCCGTGGACATGACGGTAGAGATCAGAAAACTGGGAGTAATCCGATAACTGCAATAATCAGACATCTGTGTTTACATGCATCTCAGTAATCAGACAATGTAAAAAATCTGGTTTACATGAGTCAGTTCCGTTATCAGATTTCTATCGGAAGACGTACGTACGTATTGACGTCAGACTCGTTATTTTCAAAACATCCAGTCATGTCTAGTTGAACAAAACAGTGCTGTGGTGTATCAACATGGATCGTTTAAGGTTTCGTTTTCGTCCGAGTCCTGTTCCACGGCCGCTGCCGAGCGTGGGGCGATCTTAATGGCGTAGTGATCGGAGAGCTCCGCCCCTCGCTCTAGTCATGTTACACAGGTTCTCAGTTAATGTGCAACACCTGAACTGAGACACTGTGATGTCCACGCCAACGTCTCCACTCCAGAACTGACTCTTTGTGACTCTCCACTGCTGCGTGCCGTGATTGTAATATTTAGTTCGTCCTCCACTCAGGCAGATGTAAAAACACGATGGAAATCAGATATTCCGGTATACATTCACAGAGCAATCAAAGTATCGGGAGAAATCCAGCCGTGTTACTCCGATAACTGCAGTTATCAGATTAAGGAAATCTGAGTATGTTGATTACATGAGCACTTGCTTAATCAGATTATTCAAATTGTCAGATAATGATTGGAGTTTTGAGTGTCATGTAAACAGGCTCAGTAAACATCTGATGAACAATCAAAACCAGGGTCCCACATTCTATTACTCCAAGACTTGGAACAAAACTTACAGCACCAAGTGAGCGAGAATGAAAATAACCCATGAGAGCATCAGTTATTACATATTTACACAAATCAGCTGGATGTAGATGTGTTCAGTGCAAATCCCACTTAGATGCATTATATTCTTATAGCGCTTTATCAGGTCTGGATGACCTCTCAAAGCACTTTGCTGTACAGTTGACATCCTCTCAGTCACATAAACATGTTCACTGTTTGCAGCACTTTGTAGCTATGAGCACATGAGCCCATCAGCTGTAACTTCAGGAGTGTCCTATCCTAAATAATCCACCTCTGAAGACCCTCATGCCATGTCTATGGCTCGCATCCATGGAAACACAGCATAACAGAGTGTTAGACAGATACCAGAGACGGATATCTCTTGTAACAAGATTATTACCCATGATGTGCACATACCTTTTTGGAGCCAGGTGCTCAACCTAAAAAACAGCTGCGTTCCCAACCCTAACCCTAACCCTATCAACATACTGATCTAACGTGATGTATTTATGTATTTAATACCTATACACTCATGGAAATCTTGCTCACATTTATACATAATTATATTTGTCAAAAGGTCAATGATAAGTTCAAAATAAACACCAGAAAAAGAATCAGTCAGAAAGTTTTTCTCTCCACATATAAAAAATAATCCATAAAAAAAAAATGAAAAAGATTATAGAATATTAAGCCAACTAATCCAACTTGTATGAGATAATCAGTTTGTTCGGCTACTGACATAAGGCTGGCTGTATGAAAATTTGGAACCTATGGTAGATTTCAGATGTCATTCAAACTCAAAAGATGTTTACTACAGGAGCTACTGTAAAAACACGGTGACCCCCGTAGAGAAGAAGAACACCCCCTTCTCATGTAAGTATACATTCATTGGTTCATTTGGGGGTAGTGGAAAATAATAATACATTTAGGTGAAAATGTCAGTATGTGATTGTTTTAGGATATATTTCTCTACTAATAGAAGTGACAAAAAGGACCCAAATCCTACACACTGCACCTTTTAGACAAAAAATATTCTAATCAGAAGTAAATACACCAAAAGCATGAAAGAGATCATTTCAATTTTCAAAGATTCTTTCATTCTCGAAAAGACTTAAGCCTATGCTAATATAAGAGATCTAAGTAAGAAGAATCCAAGTGAATTGCTATCTATTATCAATGCATCACCAAACTTACCACCATGCCAGTCTTGAGGACCAGGACGTGAATAGTCTGAGTAACATCAGCAGCGTGCATCAGGTTATGGTAGGGGTTCTTGTGCTTTCTGTAGCCCACCTCCAATGAGTCCACAAATGACATGAGCGCAGACAAAGGGACCTGACAGAAAACAGAAAGCGAAGCACATTGATGAAATGACCCTGTGCATTTGATTATATCCCTGGTCCGATAACAATAAGGAAGATACCCAGACACACACTCCATCCTTTCACAATAGTGCAGAGGATTCCCTGGCTTTTGGACACAAAGAATAGAAAGCTATCTGTTGTGAACACCATTTTTGAGTGGACCGCTCTGTGAAAAAACTCATCACACACTGTAGGCCATGGACCTCTCTCCAAAGGCCATGGGAATCAGGATCCTTTTTTTCTTGTTTTTATCAATTTAGATTTTAAAGGGGCAGTGCCGTGTATCCCTGCCTCCTGCCACAGTGTCAATTTGATCGTTTTAAACCAACTCAACCTTACGGCAACTAAACACTGAACGGTGTCTGAACAGTTTCCTCCAACAAGAATGGTCTTCAAGTCTGGTAAATGTGCTTAAAATTAATACTTCATTGTACAATGACACAATATCACATTTCTTTGTTTTCTTCATATTTTAATTCAGGGAATGGCAAGTAGTACAGAAAAATGACATTTCAACAACGTATATGTATATATATATATATAAATATATATATATATATATATACATATATGTTAAATAAAGGGCCATAGTTTACTTTTCCCCCATTTTTTAAGCCTAACAACAGAAACAGAAACAGACAAACACAAACATAAACAATAGAATAAAATAAACAGGAAACAATATTAACAAATATGGACATTGTATAAAAATAGATACAAATCCTCAAAATAGAACATAAATAAGTTCTCAACATAAAATATAGATAAAAAGAA
Organism: Chascanopsetta lugubris; assembly: GCA_016785325.1. Classification (NCBI taxonomy): domain Eukaryota; kingdom Metazoa; phylum Chordata; class Actinopteri; order Pleuronectiformes; family Bothidae; genus Chascanopsetta; species Chascanopsetta lugubris. The sequence goes on from JAFBJT010106153.1 coordinate 206,814, forward strand.
AGAAAGGGGAGAAGAGAGGAGGAGCGGAGTGAGTCAACAGGGGACAGCGAATAATTAGGAAGTCCAATTATAGTAATATGGGGATATTGATAGCGATAGTCCCTCGGAGGATTTTTGTCATAGTCACAGTAGTTCTGCCAAAAGCGAGAGAGTATGGGCAAGATAAAAACATATGGGTCAAATTGCACGAATGACATGTGTCACTCCCGTCAAAGACAGTTGGGAATATTTGTGACAAACACGCTTTCACAAATGAACTCTGTATAGGACTTTGGACTGTATGAGTTGAACTAGTGTGAGATTTGCCAAAAGCCTTATCCCACCAGTTATCCTCAAAGTTTAGACTCACTTCTCATTCCCAGGCCTCCCTCACCCCAGAAACCGGTGAACTGTCAAAGGACAGGAGATTATTACACACCTTTGAAATAAGAGACTTTTCATGTGGATTTACACTGAGAAATTCCTCCCAGAGTGGTTTCAAAGGTGAAGAGGGAAAGTTGGGAATAAAGATAAACAGAAATAAAATTGTAATCTTGACAAAGGCAAATCTCCGAGAGTCACGTCTTACTCCATCGACCACTAAACCGGAAGTCACAAAATCACATTTGTGAAATGACATACCTTAAAATGACTGATCAGGTCATATCTTGTGAGTACTTCATAGAAGACAAACTTCAGAGCATGGTCTCCAGTTGCATCATTCAGGTTGAACACATCAAAGGACCATGTGTCTATGTGCTGCAATGAATACATGTAAACATATGAGACAACCAGCAAGCATTTCATCGCATAATTATTTGTTTGTACCATATTTATCTTAAATCACTGCTCTCCGACACATGTTTACAATTTGCAGGTTCACCCAGATTTTTCTCACCTGGGTGAACCAACAATTAACATGATTATGATTTGCACTTTTGTAATTCACATTTAGTCTGTGTTGCAGTGTTTTGGGGTTTTTTGTTTTACACTGATATGTCAGCAGTGCATTAAAGGTGCAGTGTGTAAGATTCAAGTCATTTTTGTCGCTTCTAAAAATTTTACAAAACAATAATATACCAACATCTTCGTGAATTTAGCATCACCTAAATGTATTTTCAAATTATCCTTAAATGAGCCCATTAATATATATTTACATGAGATGGGGGGGTCCCCTCTATGGGGGCCGCCATGTTTTTACAACAGTAAAAGTGGATGTAGTAAGTATCCTTTGAGGTTTAATGACAACTGAAGTTGACCATAGGTTCTCCTGCGTGTTCAGAAGGGTGAGGTGATGGATATAACATGCAACTTTAACTCTAGATGTCACCAAACTCTGCAATTCACAAATCAAAACTCATCAATACCTTGAGCACAGAGACGGCATTTGGGGGGTAACTGAAAGCGGCCATGTTTGAGTTTCGTCTGTACATCCTGCAAAAGACACACAACCAAACAATGTCAAACCAAGCCACACTGAGTACTCCATGCTTAATAAGATAAGAATCACAGTTTTTACATTTTCTTCTGATTTGTGCGTATGTGCAACGGTCTTTTGAATAGGACCATGAGCATTCTTTATAAGATGGCGCAGAGTGAGCGGCAGCCTGTCACAGCTCGGAACTCTTTGCGCGCACGGTGATGTCTTTGTTCTTTTAGCTCTCGTTGACTGTCTGTGTGTCTACAGTGGTCACTCCTGTACACATCCATCCTTAAATATGACACCGTTGAGACTGCTGTTGTGTTTTTTACTTTGTTTTAGGCCTTTCAACGCTGGTCGACACAATCAGCCACGGCAAAGTTGTTTACACCCGGGATCGTCAAACTGCAGTGGAGGAGGAGGAGGGGTGGCAGAGCCGGAGTCAAATGCCGAGAAGGGAGACAATGGTAAAAACCATGGCTCCCATCTGTCAACACGGGAAACATTTGGCGCTAACGAGGCTACAGCGAGAGTACCCGGGGTCCGGCCCCATTCATTTCATGGAGACCTGGCTGACCGAACTCACCCCGGACTCACTGGCCCAGCCGGATTATTTTCAACTGGTCAGAGCCGACTTGAGGGACAGTGGTACGAAGAAAGGTGGGGAAAGGTGAATAAGGGAGCAACAATGTACTAGAGACATTGAGCTGCATTGGCTACAATACATGCTGAGGGAGTTTTGACATTTTAAGAAGAAAATCCCCATGAAGGGGATTATTTCACTCTGTTATTCATTTACTGTACATGCGCTTTTTGAAATAGACACATCTGATATGATCTATATACGATACATGCAGTAAGGAAGAGACGTCGGAGCGAGGGGGCTACCATATGGCACCTCTCCAGTTACCAGACCCTTCTGACAAATTGCTCGACAGTGTACATCCCCAACCCGGCTGCAGACTTGTGAGCTTCTCCACAGAGTGGTGTCACGGCCCCGGTGACACCACAGGGTTGCTACCTCACACCTGCACTTGCGCAGCCTCACGTACTGTGGCCTGTCGGTGAGGTAGTCGGTGGTCCGTGCAGCCAGCTGTCCCTCCACTCCTGCGTCCTCCAGCATCCCTCCCAGCAACGCCGGGGTGATGCTGTTGAAAGCGCTGGAGAAGCCAAAGAACATGACTCTCACAGCGCTCCCGGCGGTTTCCAGGTGAGTCAGCGCCCGGTGCAGCAGGTTGAAGACGGCATCATTCCCCGCGATGATTGTCTGCCCCGCCCCTGATTGCTTCCAGCTGTGTTCCCCTTCCTCGTGTCTGAAGTAGTTACTGCTCCTTTTGTCTTGTGCCAGTTCATCCTGTACCATGTGTCAAGGAAACCAGCATCTTAACTCAAGCTTTCTCTTCCCATGTCAGGTGTTTGGCTCACTGTTTCGTGTGAGCCCTTTTCATCGCACTTTGTTTAGGTAAAGTTTTGTAGTTAGTTTGTTAGGTCTGTTATTGTTCCTTCCTTTGAGCAAATTGTTTCTTTTGTTAGTTCAATCTTCATGATAGTCCCAGTTATAGTCGTTTTGTTTCCTTACTTGTCAAGTGATTTTTAGTTTTTGTCCTTTTCAATATATACTGTTGTTTTGAAAACTTTATGAGTCGTGCATTTGGGTTCTTCCTGTCGAGTCCTAACCGAAGGGCAACTTCTGGTGCAGACAGATGAAGCACAATGATAAGTGAAAAAACATGCAGTTCACAAGGTGGGCACTGGAGGCTGAGTCCAAAAGGGAGCAAATCCCCATAGACTCCCATGTTAAAATGTCCAACTTCAGAGGTGAATGAAACATGTTTTAAGTCTGGTGCACACTTTAGTGTCGGTCTCAATCAGTCACACGTGTTACCGTGACAACTGTACAGGGGGTGAATTTTTTTCTAGCTTAAAGCTTATTTTTTATTCTAGTGTGAAATTCTGCATATTTAGGGGCGTGGTCTTTTGACTGACAGCCGAGCCGACCTGGTGCGTTCCACGGTCGAGGTGATGGCACCGCGAGCCGACCCACAGCTCCATGGAGGCTCTGCCTCTTTGCCCATTTTTGAATGAACTGGGAACCAGGAGGAGTTAGGATTCGGCAAGATGGCGACAAGGGACTCGCCCACAATTTGCCTCCGAACCAGTCTGCTGAAACCAGTGGGTGACTCCACGGATGCTACATCCATCTTTATGCATAGTCTATGGTTCTAACACACTTGCAAGGTCATCAATCGTTCATAATAATGAGAAATTCATTCAATTTAAGAAATACAAAGAAAAACAAAAACACTAATCCCATTATAATTCTTCATGTTCTGAATGTGAAGTAGATGGACACTTAGAGTCATTGAGGAGTAAAGAGTGTGAGTAAAACCCAATCAAACCTCTCCACAAAGATGCCAGCCTGCACAGCATGGACAATGCTGCGGAAGTGAGGCTTGTCGTAGATACGGGAAAGCTTTTTGCCCCTCTGCTGGGTAAAGGTGGAAGCCAGCCAGTCCCGAACTTCAGATGGCACAGACTCTGACTGGATGTCCCTGAGCTTATCCTCTGGATCCAGCAGCTGCCTTTATAAAAAGCAGGAAAAGACAGACCTCAAAACATATACACCACCATTTGCGTTAACAACATACCAATTTATTTGATGGCAAAAACGTTCAGTACTTAACTGTGCTGTTCAGTGTTTCTTGTCTTTGTTAAGTTCTCAGTTCAGTATAAATACCTTGCCAGTTTATGACCTTACTGGCCAGACAGTATTAGTCCTCAGACAGACACACTGTCAATACTTCATTAACTTCAATTTTCTTGTGTAAATGATAATTGTTTTTATTTCTTGATCTACATTTAGAGATACTTCTGCGCTGCCCTGGAGAATAGATGGGAAAAAACAAAGGGAGGCATTTGGTGCACAGTCAGTTGCAGGCATTCATGGAAAGGAAAACAGATTGTTCACAGCAGACTAAGGTGATTTTTGTTAGCTCATATCTCCCTGAGACATGCCAGCCCATTCTAACTATTTACCCAAACCATCCTAATGAAGTCATTGCCTCGGTTACAGTCATTTGGAAGCTAGGAAAGGACACAACTAAAAAAATGATACTGTTGTTTTGGGTTTTATTATTTTTCTGTACAATCAATTGATGAAAGTTTATTTATTTAGCTCCTGTTCACAATCAAAATGTGTCTTAAAAGTGTCAGTAACATCCTATGTCCTTAGATCAGGGTTATAATTATTTTTCCAGGGTGGCTACATAATAAACCCAGATTGTTAACAGCGGCGGAACAAACTTTGTTATATAGAGACCCATTGTTATCATTCACTTAAGTTATTGAAAACATATTATGGGCTATTCATATATGCAGTGCTTAGACCAGGGGGGTCAAACTCATTTTCAATGAGGGCCACATCAGCATTATGGTTCTTCTAACGAGTTCAGTTTTAATTGTGGGACTAAATTACTACCCAACATATTACAAAATAACTGTCCTCCTATTTGATTATGATTTATCAATCAATTATTTCTTTTAGTTACAAATATTGCAAATGCATTTCCATTCATGTTACACCTTTTAACACACTGAATATATTTCTTCAAATAAAAAATGGCATGGGTAATTCATTAGAGTTCATGGGCAACGTATGCTTTAGACTTGAACTTTTAGACCATCATTTGCCTTTAAACTCTCGCTAGAAGGCTTCTTGGAGATGTTGTAGGCCACATTTACCCTTTAGTTTGATTTCCGCCAATGACCTTGGTTTGTTCATTGAACTTTAGGCACATGATGGACACATTTGGAAACTGTCTGGGAAATTATGAACAAAGTAAGCTGCTGATGAATTGATCTGTAAAGTTGTCTGAATCTGAACAGCGATTATGAAAAGAGTAAAAAATACTTTGAGGTAAAAGGATTAGCAATACCTGATCAATACCAAGTTTTACAAGTGATTATAGATTTGAACCAACATCTCCTTACCTGCTTTCCTCAAAATAAACATTTTCAAGGACTGAAGCCGCATACTCCAGGTTTTTCCTCAAGTCCACCACGGATGCCGCCCCTCTCTCCAGCTGTGTTACAAGACATCGCAATCTGCAATGTACAGGAAGAACACCAAGATCAGCATCAACATACCACATGTGTGAGCACAGGAAATCACAATGTGTAAGAAGCAGAATCAATTTCCCATTATCATGTCATGTCATCTTTGACCGTTTATCCACTCATCTGGGTCGCGAGGTATTTCTACCAGTGCACATGGGGCCAGTCGGGGTATCGGCGCCAGGGCCGGTGACACTGCAGCAGGGTCATGAGTGTAACGACTGGTGACACGAGAAAACTCAAAAGCAGATTTCAGACTTGAGAGATCAAATGAAAATATTCACTAAGGGGGACCTGTTGGTTTTCTTCACGTTTAGAGTCAAACACTGGTGTAATGTAGGAGTCTCAATGATAAACTGGTCAAAGCCCCATAAAATGACCTAAACGCATGTTGGAGTACTTTAACAAAGACATTGGCAGCTTCAGCAGGAGCAGCAAAGTCCAGAGGAGCCAGGAGGAGTTGGGATTCTGCAAAATGGCTACGAGGGACTAGCACACAATTTTCCATAAAACCACTACACTGAACCCATCCACCTCTAGATGTCACCGAATCGTACACGCTGCACCGTCAAGATGGCCACAGTGGAATCGAGGCCATTAACTCTGAAGTCTTTGCCATCAAAATATTTGTATATTATGTGTGTGTGTGTGTGTGTATGTGTGTATACAGTACATGTATATAAATTACCTCAGGGCAGTCTTTTCCATAGCATCTGGTGCATCAGGGAATGGCAGTTCACCTGCCAAAATCTCCTCCGCACTGTGCGGGCTGATGAGAATTCCTTTGTGGGCAGTGATGTCAAAGGCAGCTGGTGCAGCGGTGCACAGCGTGTTCTGGGACCACGAGCCTGGAGAATGTCCACAAAAGCAATGACCCTTTACTTGTTTTTATACAGTTTGTGTGACAACATCTTCACCTCATATTGGTCTTTACTTTACACCTGATTCCAATAGAGCTTGAATTTTCAGCTGAATTAGATATTTGAAATTTGACATATGATTAACTCACGTGTAATGTGGGCAAGTGGACAGTGGGTGTCTTCTATTTCATTGGCAACTGTAAATAAATGAATTAAAAGAAAGAGGAAAAGTTCAAAAAAAGAAGGTAAAGCACTAACCCTAACCCTCTTGTCATGAGTATGATGATTTTATTACCTCACAGCAGCCTACCACAAGTGAAATTCAACCCCTATAAAAAACTGAATCCCTCTTTTCCAAATGGAGGTGGAATGGCTTTTGCACACGTCCCACATCTTAGCTTCATCTGCCACTCAAAGTGAAAAGACACACCGAGCGTCTTCTCACCTTCTTCTGTGGTTTGAGTGTTTCCACTGTGGGAAACTATAGGCTGTGATGTTAAATGTCATGTCACATTTTTTTATGTGTTCATTTTTGTTTCCATCTATAATCTGCTGTAGTTTACATAAACATGTTTTGGAAAAAAATCTAGTTGACACAATGATGCATAAGTGAGTAGTAGTTTGTAGTTGTTGAAACACATCTGAGTATCATTTTGACATGTCTACGTGGCTGCTGCACTTTGAACATGGCTGGAGCAGGGAAGATGTGTCTGGTCCAGTCTGGCGCTAGAAAAGGGCAACGTCTGTCAAAAACGTGCTCCAGCGGCTGCTTGAACACCAGCTCTACGTTAAAGCTCCATGCTGCCTCTGTCTCTTTCCTGGATCTGATAATGACCGAGGGAAAGATCAGTATGGATCCCGCCACATTAAGCGCCGTCTGATTGGCCCATCCCAACCATTCGGATAACTTTGCTCATCTCCGACTGCCTTCTCGTTTTCCGAGCGGAATTACCATAAGAATTGCGCTTGTGGAACTCTCTCGTCCTGCGTCTCTGTCTCTGAGTTGTGTCCCTGTGAGGGAGCCTGAGGATGTTCAGTGTGCAGGTGGTGTGTTGTGTGAAGGGTGTATGTTTGGGTGGAGTACGTGTTATGTGGATGTGTCAAGGTTTTCGGGAGAGGAGAATCCACTCGCAGGCAATACAGCTCAGTTACTTAGTAGCTTGTTTTTAATGAAGACATCCAGAGTCAATTTCAAAATCCAAAGTCAAAGTTCGGTTAAAGGGTCAGAATCTTCAAGAGAGGGCAGAAATCTTACTCACTAAATGCTGGAAGGGCACAGGAAACAAACCGGCATAATCTGGCAGAGACTGTGCCGCACACTGGCCTTAAATACTTTCAAACCAATCGAGACAAAGAAAGAACAGGTGTGCTCAGAAAATGGCGGGAAATCAAACAAAGACAGGATGGAACCAGAAGCACATGGCAAACCAAAACAAACAGAAAACACATGGCTCCCCAAATGAAAACAAAGGCACATGCTGCTGGATAAACAAAGGTATTCAGAACAGGACGGTTGACTCTTCCAAGAGCTGGCTAACCCTAACCCTAACCCTAACCCTAACCCTAACCCCAACCCTAACCCTAACCCTAACCCTAATCCCAACCCTAACCCTAACCCTAACCCCAACCCTAACCCTAACCCCAACCCTAACCCCAACCCTAACCCTAACCCCAACCCTAACCCTAACCCCGAACCCTTTAAGGAAAACAACAGTCTGTATTTCTGTTTCTCTTGTTGTGGTTATGAGGAGAGAGGATGTTATTCATGATGTGAAGCCCCTGCGACACAAATTGTGATTTTTGAATCAGGGCTGTGTAAATCAAATATGATAGATTGATTGATTGATTGATTGATTGATTAGGCAGGAAGAGTAAGCTGCCCAGGAGAGAAGAGCCACCTGGAATTGGCCGATTGCAGACTCCAGCTGGACCTCAGCTCATGAGAATGCAGAATGTCCCACTCTTTAACAGTTGATGGCCCCCAGGTGCATCCATCCCTACATCACTGCCCACACCGTCAGACTAAAGGTGGATAGTCCTCTACACCCTCCAGCCGACCGCCCTCCAACCCCCCACCATGCTTTGCGCTCCGCTGCCTCCTCCGCGCAAACTGGTCGCCTAGCCTCCCATCATTCTGAGGCAGTGTGTGTGTGCATGTGTGTCTGAACTTAGGAAGGCATGGAATAAAGAATTGCAAAATAACACTCTGTGACCGAGGCCACTTCATTAGTGATAATGACTCCCTGAGGGCAGCTCCATAGCAACTGACAACACACACTTTTTTTGCAGTTAAACTGACCCTATTTTTAGTCCCTATTGGTTCCCATAGGGATAACAAGCTGCAAACGCGAATATTCCTTTCCATGATTATGAATTGCAAATTGTAGCTCGGAGCTCGTTTTAAACCACAGAGGTTTGATTTCAAATAATGTTGTAGACATGTTCCTTCTCCAGTGCACAGGGCAATGTCCAGCACTGTCTGCACATGAGAGAGTCTTCAGGCTCAACCACAACCACAGGCAGACATGCTTATAAACATCCTGCACCCCATAAGACAGATATATATATATATATATAATCTGTATACGCTCGTCCACATCAAGGTTAAACTGTCAGTCTTTGCAGCTTGAGCACTTGGTGTGGAAGTTACTAGTATGCACACAGACTGTTCTCAGCGGACTTCAGTTGTTTCAGTGCAGTACAGTGTATGTGTCAACCTGTCCCTCATACCATATTTATATATATATATATATATATATATATATATATAAAGTGTAACTATTATTTGGCTAA
>JAFBJT010106154.1:0-12770 GCA_016785325.1 Chascanopsetta lugubris
GGAAAATGACATGATTTACATTTTAAACAGTACATGAAAATAACAACACAATACATTTCAGATAAAAAAACGTGCAACTGAATTGCAATGTCTGTTCCAATCTGGCATAAAATAAAGTACTTGATGTTTTATATGACATTTTGAAGCATTGGGAGCCAGACCACAGTTATATTAAGCTCTATATCTCTGAGCTGCAGGGATTTTAATCTGCACGTGCTGCAGTTGGATCCGATTGGCTGCCGGACAGGTCGTGTACAGTGAATGTAACTGTGCTGTTAAAATCTGAGCGTTAAAAAAGACACATTGCACTTGACGGACGGTGGCTGAGTGGGAGTGGACTCTGAACAGGAAGTGTCTTTGATGTGTGTGCACAGAAGGAGTCGGTGTGCAGGTCCTCATTTCTGTACAGATCGAGCAAGGCTGATTATAAACTCATTCGACGCGAGACGCGACTCGGGAGTGGCGCGTCACCATGAGCCGCCATTCAATGAGTCATTTTCACTCCCAACAGTGAAACCAGCGCGAGTAACGTACAAATGGTTATTTTATGATGTTTATGGAATCAGGTGGTTTCTCCAGTGCCCGTTGAAGTTTTGGAATTCGAACTAGAATGTGCTGATTGTGCTGGTCATTAAGAGAAAAATAGAAATAACAGCAGAATGAGAAATACGACGTCTTTGGGTTCGTAAGAATTCAAGCTATTGAAGTTTGATCTGAAATGGGTACGTTTCATTTGAAAGGAATAGTAAAGGATTGAGAAGGTCTGGGCAGTCGTGGCTGTTCTCCAAATTTCATCGATGTTTTTTTGTGCAGATCGAACAGACTCTGACTTTAGAGACGCTACTGCTTCTCATAAACACTTTAACGGGGAAAGGGGAAAATCATGGAGCTGCATTATAAAACTTTATAACCTACACACTGGATCTTTTAGGGCACATTATGGAGACGCCAGGAAGCATCTAAAGGAGGTTATTGTAACGGACGTCGCCTCAATAATTGAGCAACACTGTGACAATATGTATGTTTACGGAGACATTTCCATATCAGACCTGTGCAGCGCAGGCGTCTGTGTTCGTCTTGTTTCTCCTTTTGTAAAAGCTGCATTCGAAGCAGCGGCGTGGTAATTCCGCGCGCACACCGCAGGTATTATGGGATGGCACCCCCTTCTCACAAAGCGCCCAGTGATTAATTAGGCGACCGGGAGCCGCGTGCCTGGCGCGGTGACCTTTCTCTCCCCACGCTAAACCGCCAAGAATGGATTCGGACACGTCTTAAATGCATTTGCAAAAAAAAGTCTGACCTCTGAATTTCGCGTACATCATATACTTTAATGTGAATCTGTAGTCGTTTGGGTGCTAAGGGAGATCTCTCCGTATAGAACGTACTATATGTTCTTATTCTTACCTCATTGTAGGTTTCATAATGGATTCCTGCTCCTGCACATTCTTAGCCATGAGCTGCTGCTTCCCCTCGGTGGTCCCATGACAGTCTCTGTGACGAGGGGATCAGTGAAGATTCTTTGATTTTGAAATGACTAATGACAATTTTGGAGCCGTGAGCTGTGAATTAGAAATCGCCGACGCTTGAAATCGCGCGTGTTCGAGGGCGTGGCCTCTTGAGTGACGCCTGGGCCGACCTGGTGGGCCACGCCCCCCAGCTCTACCTGTGCTCCGCCCCTTTGCCCCACCAATCAACCTCCGATCTATGAGCCTCCTAAGAACTGTTAATGGATGCGCCGCCCGTCCTTATACACACCTGCAGCTTCAAGGTCGACCAAGTCCTGTGGAAACAGGTTTTTTTAAAGGAAGTGCCCCCCCCCCCCCCCCCCCCCCCCACCCACCCCACACAGCCCCCCGGCTTTTAGATATCACTCCCCAATTTCAGTCTCACCAGTTCTGATTGGTGTAGGACTTAATGACCACAGATGGGAGATAACGCAGCAGTACAGTCGTGAACGGTGTGTTTTTAGCAGGAGGAGGAAGAAGTTTGAGACTCTGGTCTCGGATTTCACACCAAACCTTCAGGGACTTGTCAGGCAGACTCCACCTCCTGCTGCTGTGTGTGTGTGTGTGCGTGTGTGTTTGTGTGTGTGTGTGTGTGTGCGCGCGTGTGTGTGCGCGTGCACATCGGGTTCTGCAGAAGCGCCGAGCCGAGCTGTAGAGAGCTCGAGCCCTTGCGAGTACAGCGCAGAACCTCCTCACCGTTGGCGTCGCTCATCCTCTTCGCCACGTCTTGCAGGGCTCTGGCTTCGGGGGGCGACGCCCCCCTTGTCGGGTGATCCGGCCCCCCGATCGGATAATGACGAGCGTGTACAGCGAGGGATAACGGAAATCTCTTAAGTGCGTCCTCACAAAAACTATCTGCGGCTTTGTCACCGGCCGCCGAAGATTTTATTTATTAATTTTTTTAATTTATTTTTTATTTTTTTAGAGGTTAAATCTCATCTCTCTGAGGAATGTCGCCGCTGCATTAGCATATAAATGTGCTCCTTGTGAGATGCATGTTTAATACGGCTGAGATTTAAAAGTATAATCATACACAAAGTGATGATGTGGCGGTGAATGGGACAAACACGAGGTGGGGGGTGTTTGGGGTGGGGGGGCTGTTTGGGGTGGGGGGGCTGATGAGCTCTACCCCCTCTTTGCCTTTTGTGCCAACCTTTGTGTTTGTGTGCGCGACGACACAAAAGTGTGAGTGACGGAACAATCAGCGCTGGCTTCAACGGGAGGGAATACACACACACACACACACACACACACACACACACACTCTTTCTAACTGCAATCTTCTCCGTCCCTCCACTCCCCCTCACCTCCCCCCACCATCATCCTCACCTTCCCTCATCTCACCTCGCCCCCCCCCCCACCTCCCTCCCCCCCAGAAACCAAAGCAGAAAGACTGGCACCCTCCTGACGGCTTCATCCTGGGCCTGTGGACTCTAATCATCCTGGTGTTTTTCAAGACCTACGGGATGAAACACCTCAAACACATCTTCTGAGGCCTGCAGGGGGCGCTCACGCCGCCTGGGGGGGCGCTCACGCCGCCTGGGGGGGGCGCTGACGCCGCCTGGGGGTGCCCGAAGTCGCCAATCTCGAGCTGTTTTACCGAAGGGAACGCTGCGCGTCGGGACGGACCTGGGACGATTGTGCTCTGCTGATGTGAATCTGTCAAAGTCCTCGTTTTTCCATGATTTCAGATTTGAGGCAGCAGTGGAGACAAATAATGGAACAAGTGGTGGATATGAATTGTAAAGCCGCCGGCAGCAACCGCTGTTTTTAAAACGACTTTAACTGGGTCTAGTTTATTTATTTTTTGTTAAGCCGTTTCCATAATTGCATTGATTTGGTTATAAATGCACCGAACCGAGTCCGCAGATAAGAATTTAATTTATTTCCAAGAGTGCGCTGCTCTGCATACATCAGCGGCGGCGGCGGCGGCGGCGGCTTTTGTCTAAGTGCTACTCTGAACGTCTGCTTGGGGGGTGTGGGGGTGGGGGGGGCGTGCGATGGGGCAGGTGGGGGTGGGGTTGTATGTGTGTGTGGGGGGCGTTATGCTTATTGGCCGTGAGAGGACGGCGGAGAGATTACTCTTTAATGCCCCCCCCCCCGTCCATATACATTACACCTCTTGACCGTCATATCACGTCCGTGAGGGATAACAATCGCACGTAATCCCATCTGCCATGATGGACCCCTCCACCTCTTCCATTCACCAAATTGCCCTCCCCGTGGAAACATCCATTAGCTCCCCGGCCTCGCACTCGGGCTGATTGTGTGCCGGGGTAATGGACAGCCATTTCCCCGGCCATTCCGCGCCTCCGCACTACAGCGGCGATAAGTGAGTGATAACCTAGTAAGCCGGCGGGCGGGCCGGTGGGCCGGCGGGCGGGCCGGCGGTCCCAAATGAATCTCCTCTGTGCCTGGACGTGTTTTCCTCCTTCCTCTCGTCCGTCTTTGTCCCCAAAGTGTAGCCACAGCATCAGACTCAGTGTTGGGAGCGGGGGGTGGGGGGTGGGGGAGGGGGGGGGGGCCGACCCTGACTGATGCTGGCAGCATACGGATGGAATCGGTAGAGGTGGTGGTGTAGTGGGAGGAGGGAGGGTGGAGGGCGGGGGGGTGGGGGGGTTGTTCTCCTGCTTCCCGGCGCCAGGCTCCACCCATCAGGTGTGCGCTGTCACTCTCCCTGGCGGCTGAGGCAGAAAGGAAACCGTACGTTTCCCAGGCAGCTGCTGCGTCAGCCGCCGTCCTCTCCATTATTTATAGAAACCCTCGTTTCCTCCGCCCTCTTCCCTCCTCGTTGCTTGTTTTTCTACGGTCTCGTCCTTCTGGATTTCGTTTTCGTGGACTGGAAATAAAAAGGGAAATGATCCAAATCCCACCGTTTTGTTTCGTCTCCTTTGAAAGTCTACATGACTGTACCTTTAAGGGGTCTTTATTTGGTCTGGCAGTTGCAGTTGTTTGTCACTAAACCCACTTCAGACTCGAGTCCGTCTCCTCTGAGCCCCTCGTCTCCGCCTCGCAGACGGAGTTGAATGGAGGTCCGGTGCCGCGAGAGATACCCTCCTCTTTCACCGTGGTTCCTTTATGCTAATGGAGATCAGTGTCTGACCTGCCGTGTGAAAACCCAGTGACAGGACGATATCAGAGCCGCCGCCTCTCTGACAGAAGAAGATCAGGGTGTAGGATGCATTCAATGTGTCGCACAACAGGTGGAACAAACCTCCGCGCCTCCGTTCTCGCACATGTCCTCAGAACATCGACATTAACCCCCGCGAGGCGTCTTGCTAAATTGAATGATTTATGCGCAAGAACACACACACACACACACACACACACTGTTAGGAGACGGTGTCGGCACCTGACAGGTCGTCCAATTTCCATGGAAACCCTGGATTTCCCGGCGCTCGCCTTTGTAATGTCAATCATTCCCAGGAATGATAACGTTGATAATGCTCCGCCGCGGTGCATCATTTTTTTCTTTCTTCAAATATAAGATTTGGTCACAACCTTTAAAGGTGCAGTGTGTAAGATGTGGTGACCTCTAGAGGTGAAGTTGGATGTATCATCACCTCACCCTCACTCTTCTGAACACGCAGGAGAAGCTGTGGTCGACTTCAGTCGTCATTCAAACTCAAAAGATGTTTAGTACGTCCACTTTTACTACTGTAAAAACATGGCGGCTCCCGTAGAGAGGAGCCACTCCTCATGTAAATATACATTAAAGGGCTCATGTTGGGGTAATGTAACGCAAGTCATACATCCAGGTGATTATACATTGGTAAAAATGTCAGTGAATGTTTTGTAATCCTAATCCTTCATGAACAAGTGACAAAAATGGACTGAAATCGTACACACCGCACCTTTAATGATCATAAAGCCTGATGAGAAATGTTATCGTGTCATTTACATGTGATAAAGGGATTTTTTTTTATTATCGTGTCGTTTCGCCCCACGAGACGACGTTAATCATCTGTGGTTTGCGTTTCTTTCATCGCCGTCAGAAAACTCAGCCCAACAGGAAGAAGCGTCGGTTCTGATGAGTCTCCTTAATTAAACGTCTTTGAATTGATGAGTCCATCTGTCCTGTTTGGCTTTTTATGATCTAGCTGCGAGTTACATTAGTCTGATTAATTAAATCACATCTCTACCCAGAATATATGACTTTAGAAAAATAATACCTTTCTGTCAGATACTTAAATTACAGTCCGTGTTGAATTCAAACTGCCTTTAAATCTTAGATTCAACTCGCTGAACTCTGCGGAAACCATATTTACAGATCCATTCGTAGATTAATAAAAACCAAAAAAGGAGAGTGATAATGGTAATTCACTGTCGGCCCCGACTAACATCTTTAACTTTTATATCTATGGGAGGAAAAGCTGTCACGGTATCTTTCCAGCGCCTGTCATTTTTTTTATATTTCACTTTACCAGCCATCAATCCTCCTAAACGCATTTTAAGTACATTTTATTGATCCGCTAAAGGCTCAGCTGTCGAATAATCGCGGTGCTCATGACCCTCTGCTGAATACTCGCATTCCCCTCCCTCATCCAATATCGGTCCTTCATCCCCTCCTATTTTATTTATTTTTTTTTTTAGACACATAAAAGAAAAGAAAAGGAAAAGTGGTGTGGTGGTCCGCAATGTGTTTGCGGCGGTGAGGGAGTGATGAGGAGGAGGAGGCCTGGCGGCGGCGGCGGCGGCGGCGGCGCTTCCTCTCTCCCCTCATTATTTCACCGTGACACACACTCATGTCAGGAAACGGAGAGACACTCGAAAGACGTATTGATGAAAGCCGCCATTAGACCCACATGAGTCACATCCTCCCAGTTTCATGTCCCGAGGCTGCGAATATAGAAGAAATACAGTATTAGTCACTCTTTATGTTGACATGATGTCACCGTTACGTACAGAAACGCCTCAGGACGGATAAAAAGTCTTTTATTGTTCTTTGGAGTGACATTTTTTTTTTTATTATTATTATTTGCAAAAACACATGTTTACATAAGGTCTGACAAGACGTTAGCTAGACGCGGTTCTCCGCTTGATCGGTCGTTGAAAAGGAATAGTTGGATATTTTGGGAAATACCGTTTCTTGACAGCTGGAATGAAAAAGTACAATCAGGTCACTGTCCACGTGGGCCACATTCCATTATTTTTCAAGAATCTGCTGCTGGGCCAATTAGAAAGGGTTAGCGGGAATAGATTTCCTTCAATGCATTTGTACTTTTACTTGAGTGTAACGTTTGACGACTTCTTGTCTAGTGACGGTGATTTACATATTTACCGTACGGATGCGACGGATTAGCTAACTCTCAAACCAAAGGAGGGAAAACCTGTATTTCCCAAAATGTCGGAACAGTTCCTTTAAATCATCGGAGTCCAAACTTTTTTTCAGAACAATACACAAGAGGTTGGGCCACTACTAAAGTTAACGAAATCAGTTAAAGGTCGGTAAATTATGCTCGATGATTAACAATATTTAAATAAAAAAACTTGCATCACAACTTTCCATTGATGGGTTTTTATTCATTTTGAAAAGGGTAAGAGAATGTCTCAGGCTGGATTCGAACCACGTCAACTGTAATTTCATGTGGGCCACGTTCCATTATATATATTTTTTTTTTTTCAGAATTTGTTGCGGGCCGATTAGACATGGCTCCTGGGCTGCAGCTGGCCCACGGGGCCAAGGTGTGAACCACAAACATTTGGTTCCACCTTTCAAAACGTGAGCATGTTGCTGCTTTGTTTCCGAATTTCACAGATTTCAAAACGCCACCTTGGGCTCTGGGCGCGTTACAGCACTCGCGCTAACACGCGCCCTTTCACGCCGCCGCCGTTCGCCATAACTCCCGGGAACAAATGCGTGTCCCGGCGTCCGCTGGCGCTGCGGCGACTCCCCTGACGTACGGACAAACAACGGCGACCTCATCTCCACTCGGCTCGGCGCCGACAGTTGGTGTGTGACCCTCGGCATCTGTCCACTCATTACTCACATTACGGAGATGAAAGCTAAATCGATCGGGACTCTGCACCGAGACTGACACCCGATTTGTATTCATGGTGAAAGAGCGGAGAGGAGGAAAACTCAGGCTGTATATATACTTACATACAAACTCCGTGAAATGAAAAGAGACGGCACATAAAACGGCTTCAAAAGAGCCGAGTGACACATTTTTTTTTTCTTTTACAAAGAAGGAAAAAAACAAACGCCTTCAAACGAACTCTCGAGGTGAATATAGCAGCAGGATGGATGCCGCCGCCGCCGCCGCCGCCGCATCCCTGCTCTCCATCTTAATCCCCCCACTTGTCTGCTGCGCCACGTCTGTGCATTTACATGGAACTGCAGCTTGTAGTGATATAGAATCACGCGATTAAGCGCTGACAGGAGCCGACGAAGCCTGATGATACATGTGTGTGAGGCCGCAGACCAGACGCAACCTCGCCCAGCCGGAAAATACCGCACCGCAAAGTTTGACTTGGCTGACACTTTAAGTGAGCGCACGCGACGCACACGGCGGAAGGGATGAATGGATGAATGGATGAATGGATGGATGGATGGACGTCAGATGAATGGATGGACGTCAGGGAAGTGATTCATTCTCTGACTCTGATGAAGAATCTCTTCCACTTGACCTCTTCGATCTGAAAAGCCCGCTGAGGAATGTGGCATCGCTTCGGTAATAATTCATACGCTCAAACAGCCCAATCCAAAGCTGTGTTGTTATTATTATTATTATTATTATTATTATTATTATTATTGTTGTTGTTGTTATTCAGATTCAGGGGCAGGGGGCTGCAGCAGCTCACTGTCAGATTCAGGGCATTGTAACGGTGTTTCTCTCTGTGTGAATCCTGCATAGAGACCGAACTCAACCTCCATCCTCTGCGATACCTCCGCAGTAAAAACACACACACACACACACACACACACACGCGGGGAGACACACATGCACGCACAAAGACAGGGAGGATCCACAGGAAGACCCTGCATGCATTGAGAGTGAAGTGCGCCATGATGTTTCACCTCGGTAAACAAAAGTCTCCGCTGCAGAGAGGTTTAGAACCAATGTCCAGCAGGATCAGTCAGACGTGTAGGGATGCACCGATCCATGCCGATCCCTGGGCCATGACAGGGCTACTTTGAAAAAGTTAGTGAAAGATGACTTCTCCCAAAAAGTAACTCAGTTAATAACTCAGTTACAGGATTATAAAAGTAAGACGTTACCAGCGAAAGTTAGTTCGTTTTTTTTTTTCGTTAAAATATATCAAAGAATTTGGCCCCACCCCCTGAAATGGAACTTTTTGGAACTATTTATAATCAAAATATATATTCGATATGTTCAATGAATGAAATGGTCACTACATAGAAAACACTATCAACAGAAATGGTTTGTATTGGTGCAGAACCTCTCGCGTGCTCTGTACTTAGTGTTTGTTTAGTATTATTATTACTATTATTATTATTACTATTATTATTATTATTGTTGTTGTTGTTATTCTTATTATTCTTATAATTATTTGTGTGTGTTACATGGTCTCTTGCTTGTGTGTGAGTGAGTGTAATGTACCTCCATGTTGTAAAATACCTCGTCCGCCCTCATGCTGTGTTCGCTGCCGACGCGTGACGTAGCCTCACGAGCGCAGAACTCAAGTGACTAGACCCCCGCCCCGACCCCCCCCCCCCGGTCACCTGATCTGACCTAACTCTTTCAAACCAACACATCGGATGTTGTCATCATCAGATCGGTGCATCCCCCATTCAGAACCCCTCTGGGGCATCGCGCATCACCTCCATGTTGTAAAATACCTCGTCCGCCCTCATGCTGTGTTCGCTGCCGACGCGTGACGTAGCCTCACGAGCGCAGAACTCAAGTGACTAGACCCCCCCCCCCCCCCCCCCCCCCCCCCCCCCCCCCCTCCCCACCCACACCCTCTCCTGATCTGACCTAACTCTTTCAAACCAACACATCGGATGTTGTCATCATCAGATCGGTGCATCCCCCATTCAGAACCCCTCTGGGGCATCGCGCATCGTCCCCCCGGTGAAGGGGGTGCGGCGCCCCCTTCCCTCGCTCCTCAGTCTGTAAACCGCCGATCCCCGCCCTCGCCCTCCGGTCACGTCTTCCGGGGCGGCGGCGGCGGCGGCGGAGGCGTCGGCGCCGTGGCCACGGGCCCCTCCCCCTCCCCCTCCCCCTCCCCCAGTGTCCGGTTGGCCGGGGGCAGAGGCGGCGGGCTCCAGTCCGGCTGGTAGAAGTGGATGTCGAACGTCCGCGCCCAGTTGGCGAAGACCCGCTTCTCGGTGATGAAGCGGTGGTGGCTGCCCCGCCGCCCGCGCTCGTGGGAGATGTACATGGCGCACTCGTCCGGGCCCCGCGGCTCGTAGTAGTGGTAGGGGACGGACTGGTGCTGCGGCTCCCTGCAGGGGGGAGGAGGGGGGAGGGGGAGAGGAGGAGGAGAGACTGTTGACATTCAGGAAGAGATCTGTCACTCGAGTTTAATGTGGCGATGAGGAGTGAAGGAGGAGGAGGAGGAGGAGGAGGAGGAAGTGCATTCTGTTGTTTGTCTTCTCAGGCGCAGTGAGAAGCGCCGCAGCCAAATTTAGCTGCACTTAATTACGGAGGTGTCACCTTCATAAAGAGCTGTCAGCTTTTGTTTGAGCTCCAACAATAGTTGAAAAAATGAGACTAGAGGAGGCCATTTTTAAAGGCGGACGCTCCCTCACGGGACCCTCTCTCCTCCATCACGTCGCCCACCTCCGCCGCGGCCGACGCCTCACTCTGCATCACGTCGACCTTTAATCGGCGCGGAACCACCGGGGCGCCCTCGCTGTCTCAGGTCGATGATGAGCCTCGGAAAGACGACCCCGCACACCGGGCCTTTAAAGTGCTGCTCGTTTTGACAAGCTCTCCCTCCGTCTCTCCATCCGCCTCATGTCGTGATCATCCTCGTGTTTTTCTCGATTTACTCCGATGGTTTTGGTTTTATTGGCGATGTAACATTTGCCCTCGCGCAACAAGTTTCCACTTTTAAAAAGCGAAAGAAATGTCAGATTTTAAACGAATTCGACAGACGGACACAAAACGAACCAATCACAGCTTTAACAAGCACATAACAAAGCGTGTTATATATAAAACCGAAGCATAAAATGCTCCAAAACAATATTTGAACTAAGTATCACAGTTCTCCTTGCGAACATCTTTACAAAAGGATCCATGTGACCTGCATCCTTGATTATAGACAATTCAATAATAATAGAATCATTCTAAAAAGTTCAAACATGCTATTACTATTACTATTACTACTATTATTATTATTATTTGTTCAGTCATTTATTTATTTAATTGTTATTATTATTATTGTCATTATTTTTGATACTACTACTACTTCTAATAATTACAACAGTAATGATGATTAAAATAAAAAGACAAAAAAGTGATTTTCCTTTTTTTAATAATAATATAATAATAATAATAATAATAATAATAATAATAATAATAATAATAATAGTAGATTTGTAAGATTTTAGTTGAACCACATGTGTCATTCTGTCTCTGCTGAATATTCCATGGGCTCAGGGATCAGAGTTTCTTAGCAGTAAAGGGTCAAAGGTTAGAATTAAAGGTTCAGTGTGCGTGGTTTAGTGCCGTACCAGCCTGCAGCCAAAGCATCTTTGGGCTCACACCCCTGTAGCGCTTGAATTCACCGGGTTGTAATTTCCACCATTGGGTCATAACCCTCATAAGAGTGGGATTGACCATGTGAGCCGTCCCCTCCCTGCTTCGTTGTGTCACTCTTAATTGCAGAGGTCAACTCTAATGATGTCACTAATGATTCTGACGGGATCATCCTCCCGCCATTATGCAGCAGCCACTCGGCCTCTCGTCTCAGTCAATGTCCAGGAATTAGAACGAGATATTTCAAACAGTTCGGCTCCTTCACTCGCGTTCAATCTTAATTCGCTTAATCTTCCTCATCCGCTCAGATGTCACATCTCAGATGTCGCTGTGACGTTAACGAGGGGTTTTCATTCTGTCGGTCTCAGCACTTTTTCTCCTGCACCGTCCATCGAATACACTCTCATCACTTTTTGAGTCTCAGTAATGCCCCTTTAACCCTTTAACCCTTTCATTCCTGGTGAAACTGTTTTTCCAAGGTCCTGGTAATACCACTACTGTGACTACTACTACTTTTACTACGACTACTAATAATCATTTGAAACAATACATTAAAAAATTCAGTGAAAAATAACAACAATGATAATGATACTAATTACAATATAACAAAAATGAATACCATGTTTCATTATAGACAAACTTTAACCTAAACTATGATAGCGGGATATTCAATCATCAATAATCAGATGTGAGAACCTGATAGGGATAGTTTGACATCATCTCCCTGTCTCTCTGCACATGCTCAGTCGACATTCTCTCTTTTTAAACGCTTAAATGTCAGAAGAAGACGCCTCAGCAGCAGGAAACCTTCCCCCTCACCACTGCCTTTTTTCCAACTGCAGTCATTCGGGCTCCAGACTCCTGAGCCACTAAACGAAAATGTAAAGAGTGATCCGGGCGTCTGTGGGAAACCATTAGGAGCACAGCTCCATTCATGCGAGGCTCCGAGCTTAAAATGTGCTTCTTTAAAAGAAAGGGGAGGGACTTTCAAATGTAAGCCACAGTGGCCGAGGACGGCGGCTTGATGACATGGAAAACTACTCCGCTGTGGTGAGGAGGGAGAAAAGGCAAAGGGATGAAGATTCATCCTCCACGTACATATGTTTATGTGTGTATAATACGTGTTCGGCCTCAGGGAGAGAAACCCTTTGCGTCAACAGAGCACGTGTGACAAGAGTGGAGTTTCAAAATCCTGGTTCACGTCAGACCTCACTTCTAAAGAGGAATCCTAAACATCAGGTTTACGTCAGCAGCTGCCGAAGGAACGAACGCGGCTCTTCCGCCTCGCTATCGTCAAAATTCAATTTGCGCCGATACCCAAAATTTAAAAAAATAAAAAAATGACTGTTTGAATCGACGGGGGCCAGGTACGAAGATAAAAACAAGAGCATTTTACAGGGATCTAATAGCGTTTTGCTCCTCGTCCAATGAAACCCTTCAATTAAAGAGTTTGCTGCTGAGACGGCCGCAGACGTGAGCTGTAATTCAAACCGCTAAACTCCGCCGCTAATGAGGCCGGAGCCTCGGTCGCTCCGAGCAAGATGGAGGCAGAGCAGCAGATTATGTAAACTATGCTTCTTTGCATTTCTTTTAT